>MU767416.1:16492-31523 GCA_026770625.1 Nicotiana glauca | reverse complement strand
ATATATATATATATATATATATATATACATATATATATATACATATATATATATATATACACAAATCTGCCCGAAATATATATATATAGATAATATACCCGTATATACATATATATACATAATATATACATAAGATATATATATATATACATATATACATACATATACACTTGTATATGTATATATATATATATATATATATATACACACAAATCTGTCCGAAATATATATATATTTATAGATATAAACCTGCCCGGAATATACATATATAAATAATATACCCGTATATACATATATATACATAAGATATACATATATACCTAGGGTATATCTTTATATATATATATATATATATATAAGTAACTGTCAGCTCTTATATATATACATATATGCATATATATATGTATATACATATATATACGTATATACATATATATATGTATATATATATATACACACACACGCCGGAAAAGAGAAAAGAAAAAAAAAGGGGGGTGGGGTTGGACATCGGGCTGGACAGCAGGGGGGCTGGGCGACGGTTGGTGGTCGTGACTGCTCGACGGGGAAGGGGCTGTTGTGTTCATTCATGGGGATGGAGAAGCGAAGGGTTCTAGGGTTTTGGTGTGGAAGATGGTGGTTGTTTGGTTGTTCAAGTTTGAAGATGGAGATGAGGGAGAGAGCGGCAGCGGCGGTTATGGGGTCGCCGGTGGAGAGGGCGGCTGGCGATGGGCTGAAGTGGCGGGGGGGCTGGGGAGGAAGAAGGAAGAAGAGAGAAAAAATAGGGTGGAGGCTTGTGTGTGTTAGGGTTGTTTTTGGTTTAGGTTATGTTTGAATAGTGTATAGTAGTATAATAAATGGGTCATGGGTCATGGGTTTGGGTTATGGGGTTTTGGGTTGGGTAGAATAGGTTTGGGCCTAGATTTAAAATTTAGGAAGAGGACCAATTCCGAATTTGTCTTCTCTATTTTTTTTATTTTTTTTATTACGAATTAATAAAATAAAATGCTAGGATTAAATTATAAAAACCAAAATTATCTTAAAAATACTAATTAACTTCTAATAATAATTATCCCATAAAATTAAACATTAATTAAAATAAAAATTGCAAAATTTGGACATTAAATGCTAAAAATACAAAAATACATATTTTTTGTGATTTTTCATTTTCGTAAAACGGACTTAATTATTCTTAATTGTAAACTTGAATTTTATATGCAAATGCAATATATTTTTTATTTTTATTTATTTAAACAAATAAACATGCACAGATAAATGCAAATAATACAACGGAAAAACAAAAAAAATAACACAAAATTCACAACAATTGCAAGCAAAGTAAAATTGTTTTATTTTGAATTTTTTGGGAGTATTTCTCTTATAGGGCAAAAATCACGTGCTCACAGTTAGAACATATTTTAATGATGCAAATTAATGATGCATGTGCAGGAGTTTCCATAACAAACAAGGATATCGAAGCTATCCCAAATATCATGATGCACAAGGAAAGAATCAATTCTATGAGATTGATCCCATGATTATGGGAAATCAAAGTTGCAGCAATGGAATAAAGACTCAACGCAATCCATGATTATCGAGACAAATCAAATCACCGGAGATCACTCAACTCTAGAATATCCGGACAGCAGTCAAGAACGGAAGGGTCGCACAAATCAAGGAAGAGTTCTGTCAAACTCATCGATTGCCAAAGGAAAAAATCTGAGGAGATGCAACGACTAATACCTTATTCTTGGAAAGAATCAACTCTTTCCAGGGATCAAATCCCTTGGGTTGACAAGCCTTCACCAAACATCATTGTATAAATACATAGCGCAACCAAATTCACTCTCTTCAATTTACTGCAAACAAGCATAGTAGCCTAGATAGATCTGTTGTGTAACAAGTCAGGAATAGAAAGAGAGCGTTCAACTGGTGAGGCATTGTATCCAACGAGTGCCAAAACAATTGAGAGACAAATACTGAATCTGTACTCGAAAGAAAACTCATTTGCTTGAAGAGAAATCCCTTGCAACCCAAGGGGACTGGATTAGGATTCACGTTGAATCTGAACCAATATAAAAATTCCGGTGTCTTTAATTTCTGCATTTACTTTCTGCTTATTATTTCAAGTCTGTCTGTCTGCAAGCATTACGGTTTTAAGTCGACTACTAAAGTTTTAAGTCAACTTATCATGATTTAATTAAATTATATACAATTCACCCCCCCCCCCATTGTACTTTCAAAAGCATCGGCCACCACATTGGCCTTCTTTGGATGATATAAAATGGTGACATCATAGTCCTTCAACAACTCCAACCACCTTTTCTGCCTCAAATTCAATTCCTTTTGCTTGAACAAGTACTGAAGGCTCTTATGATCAGTGAACACCGCACATGCCATGCCATACAAATAGTGCCACCAAATCTTCAATGCGTGAACAATAGCTGCCAACTCCAAATCATGCACTGGATAGTTCTTCTTATGAATCTTTAACTGCCTCGAAGCATAGGCAATGACCTTGCCATCCTGCATCAACACTGCACCAAGCCCAATATGGGAAGCATCACAATAAACTGTATAAGGCCCTGAATCTATGGGCAAAACCAACACCGTTGCCGTAGTCAGAGTTTTCTTGAGCTTCTGAAAACTCGCCTCACACTCGTCCGACCATATGAACCGGGCACCCTTCTGGGTCAACTTGGTCATTGATCGTTGCCGACTCAATGCTACACCAAGGTAGAAAGAGTGGGTCGCAATAGCTTTTACCCGAATAGTGGTTCGGGATCTAATTTCCACATGGAGCTAGTAATGGAGTTGGATTGTCTGTCTAGCCTAGAGATGCGGTTGTGCTTCTAATGTCACTTCAAACATTTTTGGTTTTCTTTGTATTTATCACTACTATTATAACTAATAATTAAGGCTAAATTAAGCTACAAGAATATTGCTAAGTTGTATTTAATATAAATAAATGTACTGGGGTCGTGACACTACCTAGGTGGCTAGTCAACAGGTAGAAGTTACTAAGAGGAGATTGATATATTTGGGTCTTATGCTATAACCATTGCAAAATTGTACCCATTCTCACACCTCTCAGTAGAGAGAATTATTTTGCCCAATTAGCTCTCTCGAGACCAACTGGGTAGGCCAATTAGACCAATAAACTAGGGTTCAAGTAGGGTGATTACTCTCTTGAGGTTTAACCCATTAATAGGGACTACCATTCTCATGGGTCCATCCCAATTCCTTGTTGGTTCAACTTTAGGGTCATGGCCTCTCTTTCTCAAGAAGAGTTAGACCCACTGAGCTTTGAATTCATGTTTGCAACCACAAATTCTAAACTAAAACACAAAATTAACCCAAATAACAAACACCCAATATCAATCTCACCGTAGATGGAAACACCCATCAACAACCCACACTAGGGTTGAGCCACAACCCTATCTTATGGGTTTAGCTACACATAATTAAAGAAGAAATAGAAGAAATAGATGATGAACTAAACATATTAATTGATTACTAAGTAGAATCTACAATAATAAAGAGAAAAAGTGCCAAAAATGGCTACAATATCCGGTCTCACGAGCTCAACTGCATTCAGAACATAAAACTTTTCCTAAAAATGGTAAAATGTTCTATTTATATCAGGCTGGAAAAACTGGACAAAAATACCCTTGCGGGGTCAGCGCGGACCGCGCAAAAAGGTAGCATGGCCGCGTTGGCTCTTGGACTCTTAATCTCATCTCTCTGAAGTTGAGGACCGCGCAAAAGTGCAGCGCGGCCGCGGTGGAAATTAGCGCGTCCGCACAAAAAGGTACGCAGAGCGCATTGCTTGATTTGGTCAAATCCACCAGTCTCTGAACCTCAGTAATGCGGACCGCGCAAAAAGGTGGCGCAGCCGCGTGGCTTTAACTCCCAAATATCCAAGTCTCTGATTCTCCTGTACGCGGACCGCGAAAAAAGGTAGCGCAGCCGCGTTGCCTCAAGCCTGATATATCAACTCTCTGAATCTCATTAACGCGGACCGCACTGATATGCACTGCGGTCGCGTGGGCTTGTAGCTTGATATGGTAGGTCTCTGAATCTCCTAGTGCGGCCACGTTCATTCTTGCGCGGCCTGCGCTAAGCTTCATGTTCCTCATTTCACTTGGTCTTTGACACTTGAGCAGGTTTCACTCCGTTTTGAGCCGATTCTTGAACATTTGTCACTTTGTCGCTCAAACCTGCAATCAAGCACAACTTGTAAGCATTTTGGGACTATTTTGTAGCAATTTGTAACCAAAGAAATAGCAAGTTAGGGCATAAACATGGTAAAATCCTAACTTATCAACTCCCCCAAACTTAAACCTTTGCTTGTCCTTAAGTAAACAAAATAAGACCCACCCTTAAAAGGGCAATCCAAGAAATTCTAGCTACCCTAAAGCAACCTCAATAAGCACCAATTGGGACTAACAATTTCCCTCAATACGAATGCGTCATAAACACATTGAAACTTTGAAAACTTTGGATCAAGTGTGGCACAAGAGCATCAAGAGTTGACACATTTCATCAAAGAACTTCTCTAAATTATTTTGGTCATTGTGAAACCCAAACACACACGTCCTCAACTCTTCCTAAGCGAACCTCACCTTTTAGAGTATTGACACACAAACCGAGGTTGATGGAAATTTCACTCATCTCTCTCAAGAAGAAGGTCACAAGTCTGGCTCTAGGTACCATATGCTTGCCCCTTATATAAGTATCCACTAATGTAGGTTCCTTTCACTCAAGATCCTATAGGGCTTTTGGGGAGTCAATTGTGAAGGCTTTGGGTAAGGGTAGGACAGGTTTTTATTTAAGTGGGTTTAAACTTCCCTTAAGCACTTCTTTTGCTTCATTTTGGCACAATTCACTTGACTCTTCGAGTCATTATCACTTCTTTCAAGGGGTTAGAGAGACACATTGTCACTCTTTCTTATGCAACTCAAGACATTCTTCCTTTTTCTACTTTTTCCACACCTTTTTCACTTTTGTTTTTCTTGACCCCTTTTTATTCTTTTTCACCTTGAACTTTCTTTTTGTCTTTTTCTTTTTCTTTTTCTCTCTTTTTCATTGCCTTGCCTTTTTCTTCTTACTTTTGTACCTTTTTACCGCTTTTTGTTTTCCTTCTTGTCTTTCCCCCCAAACTTAGACTTCGTCGTTGCTCAAGGGAAGATGTGGGTGCCAAGAGATGGTAGAATTAGAACAGGTATAGGCTTGTAACATTGGTTCATGAAAGAAGAAGGTTTGAGGCTCAAAAGGGTTAACTACGGATCATTTTATTGGTAGGCCATGGAATTGTTCATCTTAACATTTAGATCAAGGAAAGCCTATAGTCACTTCTCAAGTCAAATTTCACCTTTGATTTCTCCTCAACAAACATTCAGGGCAAGTTCTAGACCATTGGCTCGGGATTTGGACTCACAATTCGATTCCTCATCACACATGCTAGGGAATTGCTAATGACATCGAGTCGAGGGCCCACAACGACTTTAGTTATGATTCAAGCACACAATGGTCCGAAAAGACCACATGATGATTGTTTGGTCAATGCAAGAGTCTCAAAGCCACGACTTTCACCATCCTAAACACAACATTATGTCTTTGACCATGGGATCAAAAGCAAATGTGTTAGGCCCAAGTGAAGCTTTGCTTGAGGTACCCTTAACTACAACTATCAAAAACAAAAGAAAAATCAAAGAAACAGACTCAAACCCTTAAGAAGGTTATCACGCCATCTATCATTAGGAAGAGCCACCCGGTTTGCCCTATACCCCACCCTTGGAAAGAACTGTGGCATTAAGAAAACCAAGAGCTTATTGAAAATGCCAAAAAAAAAAAACAAAAGGCTACGAGCCTATCTACGAAGCTAAAAATGAAAAATTTTGCGAAAATAGAAAAAATAGAATAAATATGTACAATAGGGGAGTAGAATATAGAATAAGGGATGAGTATATACCGAATGTAACTTTATATACAGACCAAAAGAGAATAAAAGTATGAGAAAAGTAGCTAAAATGTAAATTTATATACAGACCAACTAGAAAATCAAATCAACAGAACATAAAATGAGAGTCTAATATGTACAGTCATCCAGATAATCCAAAAAATGTAGGGCGCATCCCACGAATAAGAGTTGGCATTGTCGCTAATTCCAACTACACAAATAACCACAAAAATTCAATGAAAGGATATAGAAGAGCTCCCTAGGCCTGGTCCGTCTACATAGGATACTTAGTGGTCCCCTAGTCCTCTGTATGGGCGGGAACCTCAGACTGGTTCCCGGCCTCCTACTGCTCAGCTGCTGGGGCTGGGCCTGATCATGGACCGGCTGAATGTCGGGTGCAACACTGGAGGGACCCTCCTGAACCTCTGCTAGCTCAATCACCGCATCAACTGTGCTGGGGAGCTTTCTCTTCTTCCTCAGGAGCCTGGGTACCTGCTCGCTTTGTCTGTGGCACTGGTGCTGCTGGATCCAGGACTGACTCCCCAAATAGCAAGTCTAGAGGCATCTGGTCTACCAAAATCTTGTCCACATCCGTCCTGAGCTGCTTCGCAGACTCCTTGGAAGCCCGTGTTTTCCTCAGATTCATGTTCTCCTTAGCAAGCTCCTTCAGAGCCTTGCCATGTGATTCCATAACAGTAGTCAAAGTGGCCTGAGTCTTCATAATCTTTTCCTGCTTTTCCATGAGCTTCTTCAAAGTGTCCTCAATGGATTGAGGGATCTAGGCTGGCTGAGGTGCTGCCTGGGTCTGAATAGTGGAGGATAAAGTGGACAACTTGGACGTCGTAACTGACATCCAGTTTTTCAAGCTAGCCAAGGATTGACTCAACTGATGGGCCGTGAAGGGATGAGTCTTTGAAGATGTCACCCCCGGGCTCGCTGAAGTACCGGGGCCAACTGAAGAAGAAGGACCTGGGGGCAAGGTCTCAATGGTAGTGGTAGAAAGTACAGTGGAAGGCTCGGTAGAATGCTCTACTGCAACTGGCTCCTCAGACTGGCCAGTTGGGGCAGAGGTAGGGGGCTGGTATATCTTGGATTTTGGGTTGTCCGGACCTTGCATGTTGTACCAAGAGTAAGGAGCCACAGGTTTTGTCTTGACATCAAATATTTTCTTCTTGACCTCCAGATCCCTAAAATACATAGTCAGGATGTTGGGAAAGGTAGTTCCAGTCCTTCTCCTATCCCATAGCAGAAATCACCCTAGACATCACATTACCCACATTGATAGGGTACCTAGCCATAATAGATGCAACAAGAATGGCCCGGGTAAGTGGAACAGTATGATCGTGGGTAGAAGGGTAAAGCCGACTGCAAACAAATGTCAACCACCCTCGAGCCTCAAAGTTGAAGGTGTTCCTATATATTTTCTTCCCTGCTTGCAACCATGTTGGGACAGTAGCTGGGATTGCCAAGAACTGGGCCAACCAAAGTCGAACTTCCTCACCCATTGCTAACTTAGCCAGATAAAGCGACTCATCCTCATCCTTGAACCCCAAGTAGTCATTTAAGGATTTCCTATCAAACACCACCTTTTTGTCTCTCACCTTGGTCACTTTCGTATCCTTGACAATGTGAGCTACATT
The DNA here is from genome assembly GCA_026770625.1 of Nicotiana glauca. Taxonomy (NCBI): domain Eukaryota; kingdom Viridiplantae; phylum Streptophyta; class Magnoliopsida; order Solanales; family Solanaceae; genus Nicotiana; species Nicotiana glauca. The sequence continues at coordinate 23,924 of MU767416.1, read as the reverse complement.
ACAGTTGAATTCTCTAACCATGTGCTCATTAGCTTCGATGCACATTTCCTTAAAAAATTCCTAGCCATGTCTAGTTCGGAACTCCCTCTGCACGTTCGGTTTGTGGGGTAAAAGGTCAGTATCAATAAAACTTCTCTACGGTATCAACTTCCTCACCGGCCACCACTCCCTGAACTTGTGAAATGCCACTTGACTGATGAATCGATCTTCCCAAACTTCAGGTTTTCTGGTTCTTTCAATACCCCCTATCTGAGGCTCACCTCCCTCACCTTTTTCTGCACTCTCCCCAGATAATGAAGTTGTGGGAGAGGTGGAGTATTGTTCATTACCGGCCACGGACTCATCAAACGAATCCGAGACTACATTCACTGGTCTTTTGATCGAGGGTGATGGTGGAGGAGTATCAACTAGGTAGAGGGGGTTGGTTATGTGAGTTGGGACAAAATCTGAGGATATGCTTTTGGAGGGCACATACTCACTCCCCGAAGAATGAGAGGCAGCCCTATCAGCAACCCATATCAGTTTCCGGGTCTTTTTAATGTTCTCCCGAGCCTGGGGAGTGAGTTTTGCTATTCTCTTGCCTTTACCCCCTCGGGAGTCACCACCTCTCTCGGGTTGTTGTGTTTGTTTATTGCCTCCTTGTTTAACCATGATCTGCAAAAACACACATCTAACATTGTTAGTTTAAGAACATGCAGTGAAATAGATGAATTACACAAGAAGAGGACACAGTTGATTGCATAACACAGAAGCAGGACAGGCTGCAGGACATAGGAGCGCGGACCGTGCAAAACAGGTATGTGGTCGCGCTGGAGGCACCACGGTCCGCATAATAGTGGAGCGGCCGCGGTGGGCAAAGACCTCCAAAACTTACTCTTTGAATCTCCCAGACCTCGCAAAAGTGTAGCGCGGCTGCGTTGGTCCAGCACGGACCGCACAATGAGGTACGCGGCCGTGCTGGAAGTAGACTACATATCAGATCAAAGGCCACCGCGGACCGCACCATCAGTAGTACGGCCACGTCAGGGCCATGCGGACCGCGAGAAAATGACCGCAGACCACGCTGAGCCAACAGTTAGGGATCGAGTTAGGGTTTGACAAATTCGTCCATTTTTGTTCAAGTTTTTGAATCCTAGTTGTCCCTACTCAATTACCCAATATGAAAATCATGCCCAGCATCCAAAACCAACATATAAACTGACCTAATTATTAAACCTAAGAAAAACAGAAAGAAAGAAGAAGCTACAGCTACTGGGAAACAAACAAAAGTAAAACATATGAAATAATTAAAGACAAATGTGTGAAATGTTACCAGGAATAAGAAGAATCAGGCACTCAATGCAAGCATACGCGAAGATTAGTCTCAAAAAAATTTAGGGCTCAGGCTTTCAATTGGCGAAAAGTGTAAAATGAGGCCTAAGGTCCCTATTTATAGAAAATGGTGGGGCCCCGAACTTACCTACTAGTGCGGACGCGTAAAATTGACCGCGAACCACGCTGGGTTTCAAATCCGAGTTTCAGAAGGCAACCTTGCGCGGCCGCGTTAGATTTCACCGTGGACGCGAAGGTCCACCGTTGACCTCGCAAATTTGACCACGGCCGTGGTGGAAAACTTCAGAGAGCACCATATTTTTGATTTGCCAATGTGGACCAAGCAAAACTGCACCGCGGCCGCGCGACAAACTTCAGAGACTTGGCAACTTGGCTATGCCAGCGCGGACCGCGCAAAAATGCACCGCGGCCGCACTGGCAACTTTAGAGATTGCAATTTTTGTTTCTTTTTTGCTTTGCACTATTTCAACACAATCCCTACAACATCTCACAAATAATTAGCTCAAAAATTCCTAATACACAAAGAAAATTAAAGAGAAAGAAAAAGACACGGGTTGCCTCCCAAGAAGCGCCTGATTTAACTTCGCGGCACGACGCATGTTACCATTACATCACTTCAAATCAAGAACCGCCACCACGTGGCTCTCATAAATCTCTCCAAGAAATAATAAAAAACACGCCCACCAAGATGATCTAGCATTTTGTCAATGAATAGTAGTGGATAGTGATCCTGTCGGGGCACTTTGTTCGATCTTCCATAATCCTTGCAGCCCTGCCAACCTGCAGCTGGTTGTGCGGGGCTCTGCATATTCTGAGAGTTTGCCATTATGGTCATTCCACCCTTCATTTGCATACAGTGCTCCGAAGGAATCCAAGAAATGTCGGAAACCGGGTAGGTCACCACTTCTTGCGTCACCTCATCTAACCCCCTTTCATACTCCAAAAACAGCTTTGCATCATCCTTCACGATAATATCGGGCTCAGAGATTGTGAGGTAGAGGTGTGGAGCAACTTGTTCCAATTCCAACACCGGTGGCTCCTCAATTGTTGGCTTTGCTAGTGTAGATTCCCGGTTGTCAAGATTCAAAGACATCTTACTGGGCCTCCAAGATTCCATATCATGTAAAGCATCTATGCACGCCTACTTGCATCATCACTGATATCCCGATTTAGAGGAATGGTCACAAGAGGGTCTTCAACATTAAGCACAACACTTGTCTCGTCCATTATCATAGCCGTGACAATGTCAACAAATGAGCACACCTCGGAGCTATTCGGTTGCCTAATAGATTTGCAAACAGGGAAAACCACCTTCTCATCCCCCGCGCGGAATGTCAACTCGCCCGCTTCAACATCAACCAATGCCTTTCCCGTAGCTAGGAAAGGTCTTCCAAGAATGATTGGCACTTCAAAGTCCACCTCACAGTCCAATATAACAAAATCGGCCGGCGATATGAATTTATCAACACGGACCAATACGTCATCAATTATTCCCAAAGGCCACTTCATTGACCGATCCGCCATTTGAAGTCGCATTGAAGTTGCGCGAGGTTGTCCAATCCCCAAGGTCTTGAAAACTGAATATGGCATCAAATTTATGCTGGGCCCTAAGCCACAAAGGGCATTGGCGAAATTCGCACTCCCTATAGTACAAGGGAAAGTGAAAGCTCCGTGATCCGCAAGTTTTGGGGCCATAGAGTGAACTATAGAACTCACTTGATGCGTCATTGGTATTTTTTCACACTCCATCGACCTCTTCTTAGTTACCAACTCTTTCATAAACTTGGCATACCCTGGAATTTGCTCAAGTGCCTCTACCAAGGGTACATTGATTGTAAGACTCTTCATCATGTCTATGAACTTTTTGAATTAGTGATCACTCTTGTGCGCTTTTTGAGGCTTTTTGAACTTCTTGATCTTTTTGAGGTCATCTTTGCAAAGGCAAAGATCACAGAAGCAAAAAATACCAGATTTTTACAAGTTCAAAACTGCAATGCGTGGCCTATCCAAAACTCACCCGAGCCCTCTGGACTCCAAACCAGCTATGCACACAACCTCAAAAATATCCTACGGACTTATCCGTGCAATCAATTCGCCAAAATAATATAATATACATCGAATTAAATCTCAAAATTCATAATTTCTTTCAAGTTTTCATAAAATATAAATTTTCCATTTTAAGTCCGAAACATGTCATACGATGTCCGTTTTCAACCAAATTTTGTAGAAAGCGCTTAAATCACATATAAGACATGTACCGGGCGCCAAAACCAAAATACGGAACCGATACCAATACGTTCTAATCAAATTTCATTTTAAATTCCCTTAAATATTTTCAAAAAATAAATTTCACACAAAAATTTATTTCTCGGGCTCTGGACCTCAGAATTCAATTCCGGGCATATGCCCGAGTACCATATTTTTCTACGGATCCTCCGGGACCGTCAATTCACGGGTCCGTATTCGTTTACCCAAAATGTTGAACGAAGTTAAATTTATTCATATTAATATCAAAATCTAGCATTTTTCACATAGAATTCATATTTAAGCTTTCCGGCTATGCGTCCAGAATGCGCACGTAAATCGAGGCAACTCTAAATGAGGGTTTTAAGGTCTAGGAAGCACAAAAAAAGTAATGAAATAAGTGATGACCCTTTGAGTCGTCACATGCTGAGATTGTGTGGCTAGTTGGACTATTCAGAAAACTGGGTGAGGATATCAAATTACCTGTGTCATTGCACTGTGATAGCAAAGCAGCTATTCAAATTTTTGCACATCCTATCTTTCACAAGAGGACTAAGCATATAGATATTGATTGTCATTTTGTAAGGGAGAAACTGGTGCAAGGACTAATTCAAACGCTGCATGTTGGGATAACAGAACAAATTATAGATTTACTAACTAAGGCATTGTGCAAACCACATGAGTACTTACTGAACAAGTTGGGAATGAAGAATGTATTTCATCCCTCAGCTTGAGGAGGAGAGTTGTGGAATGTGGGTCCCATATATTTAAAGTGTAGAGTTAGTTAGTGGTTAGTTATAACTAAATTAGTGGACTAATACAAGTAGTTAGCAGTTAAATCATATAAGTAGTAGTAGTGCTCTGTAAATAGGTAGACAGTACATTTTCAATACTCAGAAATGGAGTAATGTTCTTCTCCTCTACCTCTATCTTCTCTCTAACTCCTCTGTATAACGCCATAGCTAGAGCTCTCTTAACAATTGCAAATTATACCTTACTTTCAAATATCAACAGTAGCTAAAGGTAAACCTTCATTGGCGACTATTAAAAAGTTAGAACTAATACTCCTTAAAAAATTATATAGAAAAAAGAAGAGGAGCCCTACTTAATGACTTCGATGAGTTGATAGGAGTTATCTTTGCATTATTATAACTGTTTATAGAAATCCAGTTATTATTGTCACCAGTAGGGGTACCCGCGCGATGCACGATCAATATTTAAAATTATTAATTAAATTAAATTCAATTATAAGCGGGCTTGTTTGAACATATCAGATCGTATTGCTTTAATATATTCCAATAATAAAATCCCTATTAAACTAAAGGGACTTATATAGTCACTGAACAAAATTTTTAGTTCTATATTTTTCTTTATTCTACTACCAATGTTTAGTATTTTTAAATTATTAATAAAAAAATTTATTAGCATGTTACTTTGTTTAATATTTTTATATGCGCGTGTTGTAATATAAGAGAGGATATATATTTTATTGATCTTGAAATATTTTTTATTTTAAATTTTATTGTGTTGTTGTCAATAATATTATCTGAATTTTAATGAATAAATCTCTATTAAATTAAAGGGACTTATATAGTCATGGAATAACTTTTTTATTATGTATATTTCTTCATAATATAATAAATATTTAATATAATTACACTGTTAATAAAAATATTTATTAGCATATTAATTTGTTTAATTTTGTTAGCATATTAAAAAATTATTAAAGAGACTTTTTATTTTGTAATTTAGGTTTTTATTTTAAAATAATTAAAAAACTCCCACTTGAAACTACTCTCCAATTTGAATGGACATTTTTTTAAATTTTCGTTTTTTAAAATAATATATTTTATTTTATTATTTTATAAATTTTTAAATTCAAAAATAATAACTAAAAACTAATTGTTAACTACTAATACCATGTGACTTTTTTCTAGGCTGCCACTTAGCTTAAGGAGATGATTTTTTCCTCTCCTTTTAATAATATATAGATTTAGATACGGACAAATAAGGAAGTAGTTAAATCACTTCTAATACCTTATGAATCCTAAAGTATCAACATGTACTTTGTTGGACGTTCTAGGATTTGCGTGTGATGTCAAATAAGGAAGGAATTATTAAGTAAAATTTAGTTGACTTTACAATCTTAAATATTAGAAATATTAAAATTCAAATAAGAAAACAAATTAATTATCAAAATTTTAGTTGACTTAAAACCTAAATATTAGGAAAATAATTTAAATTATAATTTTATACAATATAAAATATATTTTTAAGGGTAAAAAAAATGAACCATATTTATTAAGTGATTTGTGTATATATATATATATATATATATATATATATATATATATATCATCATCATCAGCATATCATCTATATCTATCTATATTATTATAAAAGTGAGAAGCCCTTAACTAAAAAAGTGAATTACTTAAATGCCCTTCTAAGTAACTTAAATACTTTATTTTACCAAAAATTTTAAATAAAACCAAAATTATTTGAGGGGACGTGATCATTCACATTAGTAAAAATGATGACTCTTCACAATCTTTAAATCTAAAGGCAAACATTTTTGGTGAGCATTCAATTGAAATTATAAATAAGAAAATAACCTTAAAGCCAAAATTCTATAAATGCAATTGAGATTAAAAAAGAAAAATGTTCATGGTTTTGGTTTACATCTATTTGTGATACGGGACCTTCTTAGCAGATAAGTTTCTATGGACTTGATAATAGGTGAATTAGACTATAACTAAACCCTAAAGAATCACATTTTTGTGTAGCTTTATTGTAAAAAGTGATAACCAAATGCTCTGATTAGTGTTTTTCATGCTTTGCAGGCTATATCCAACGAAATAAGTCGATGGAGCAAGTTTGGGATCAATTACGGAGAAAAGAAGGCCAATCAAACAATGCCCAAGTAATGCACCAAGTGAAAAGTCAAAGGAATGTTGAAGTTGGCCTGCCGCGGTTAGACCGTAACCACGGTAGGACCGCAGCAGAGTAGAGACGATGATTCAGAGAGCCCTTTTGGCCGCGGTCCCGGCGTAACCGCGGTGGGACCGCGGCAGAACGCAAAATAGTCAGGGGCAAACTTGTCAAGTCGGGAAAACTTGGTGTAAAACCCTTATAAAAAGTAGGATTTCGGCCACATTAGGTCAGATTTTGTTTAGAGAGTACTTTGGGCAAGAAACACAAGTGTGAGAGATTACCCAAACATTATAGTTCTTTATTTCTTCTTTTTCTTGCAATTTTACATGAAGAATATTTTCGTATTTTATCTTCAAGTTGTTATGAGTAGCTAAATACTTTAGGTCTAAGGTTTTGATGGAACTTATTGAGGGATGAACTTCTTAATTACGTTCATATAGTTTGTCAGTTAATCTCTATTTGTTCAATTATGTGTTTATTGTAGTTAATTGACAGGATCCTCGATTAGCTGTGCCTATTTAGTGTGCATAACTCGGGAGAGAGTGCATATTTAGGTAATTATTGAACAATACCACTCCCAAAATATAAGAGGGATCTATAATTGCGGGTTTAAAGGCGGGATTAGGGATAACAAAGCCTTGGGTGTGATCTAAAGTGAGCTGTAATAAATAAATCCAGCTAGCATAACTCGGGAGAGTGCGTCTAGTAAATTATCGCAATTACACGGGAGAGATTTACGGTAATAAGATTGCTCATGATTGATAGAGATATTTTGGTGAATCTATATGTAACGTAACCGGAAGGGATTCCATCAATAGGGGAAATCACTACCTTAGAACCTTCTCATTATTATTTACAACCCAGAATATTTAGTTTTAGTTTACAGCTGTTAGTTATTTACTTTCAATCTTAGTTAGTAGAA
>MU767416.1:3811-15231 GCA_026770625.1 Nicotiana glauca | reverse complement strand
AGACTTTGCATGAAACATGGGAGCGTTTTAAAGGGATGCTATTCATATGTCCACACCATGGTGTTCCAGATCTAATGTTGGGGCAGCGGTTCTACATGGGATTGTCAGATAGCGTAAAGAACATTGTTGATGCTTCAGCAAGTGGGGCATTCTTGACAAAACATGGAGAGAGGTCTAGAGTCTGCTTGACAAGATGGCACAGAATTTGGGCTGGGTAACCGGAGGTGCATCCATCACTCCAGTGGCGCACTCAGTGCCTTTAGATCCATCCAATTCTATGGCTGAAAATATGGCTACCTTATTGACACAAATGAGTATACTTACCAAGAAGGTGGAAGAGTCAGGGCAGAAACAACAGGTACATATTGTTGATACTACTAATGGGGGCTTGTGCGCATCTTGCATTAGTCAGCCAGTTGGTAATCAGTGGAATGCAGAACACGATCATCATCACTACCCTGAAGACATGAACTATGTGTCTAATTATGGCGGCCAGAGACAGGGTGGTCAGAATTGGGGTCAACAAAATCAGCAATACAGGCCACCACAGCCACAGTTCAACACAGGGAACATGGGAGGTATGAGACCCCCCAACAATATGGCACCTTACCCACGACCACAGGGGTACAACAATCAGAATCAGTAGCAAGGGTATCACCCACCTCAGTAGCAACATGGTGGAAGGCAGGATGATGGGTTTGCTAGACTTGAAGCAATGATGCAGCAGGTTATTGGCTCTAATGCTAAAATTAATGAGAGAATCAATGCCCATGATGCAATAATCAAAAATATTGAAGTACAGGTGGGCCAGATTTTGATGTCTCTGAACAATCGTCCTCATGGGACACTACCTGTAGACACCCAGATAAATCTAAAAGATCAGGGACCAAAGCAGCTAATGGCGGTGAGTCTATGTAATGGCAGAGATCTGGATGTAGATCAAGAGAGGTCTCGAGAAGCTAGACAGATTGAGACACTCATACCAGTGCCCATCGAGCTAGATGAATCAACGAAACTGACAGAGGTGACAGTCCAGCCTGTTCAAGAAGAAAATAACATTCAAAATGAGACTGAGAAAGAAGCTGAAACAGTCCATGAGCCAGTAATTGAGGTAGCAACTGATAAAGATCAGTCCCAAATGATTGGGAAAAAGAGACCCCATGCACCCTTCCCCCAGAGGTTGGCTAAGTTAAAAAAGGAGGAGCAATACAAGAAGTTCTTTGACATGATGAAGCAAATCCAGGTAAATATACTATTGATTGAAGCTTTGAAGGAGATGCCTGGGTATGCAAAAATGATGAAGGACTTGATGTCCTGAAAGTTTGATTTTCAAGACTTAGCCACAGTTACTCTTACTCAGACCTGTAGTGCAGTGGTGACTAGACCAATTGCAGAAAAGCTGTCTGATCTAGGGAGCTTTACAATTCCATGCACTATTGGTAATTTTGCTTTTGCTAAGGCACTGTGTGATCTAGGGGCCAGCATCAATCTTATGCCCCTAGAAATTTATAAGAGGTTGGGCATTGGAAGAGCTAGACCCACCTCTATGTTTTTGCAGTTGGCCGACTGGATGATGAAACGACCCTCTAGAATTCTAGATGATGTACTGATTCAGGTAGGGAAATTTATAATCCCTGCAGATTTTGTGATCCTAGATTGCAAGGTGGATGAAGAGATTCCCATCATTTTGGGAAGACCATTCCTGGCCACGGGAAGACCTCTAATTGATTGTGAGACTGGAGAGCTCAAGTTGAGATTAAACGATGAAGAAATAACATTCAATGTGCAAAAATCTATGAGGCGGCCAAGTGAGCTCGCCAATTGCTCTCTTATTGATGCCGTGGATGTAATCGTAGAGACTGACGATGAAAGGCTGACTATTGAGGACCCCATTGCAGCATGTCTACTGAATATGGATGAGGTAAATGGAGAGGATCTGGCGGAATAGGTGTTGGCATTAGAGGGTAGAGGGTTCTGGGATAGGACCCTAGAGTTTGAGCCATTGCACTTGGAAAATCGAGAAACTCCTACAGCCAAGTCATCCATCGAAGAACCACCAAAGCTGGAATTGAAGCCATTGCCCGCCCATCTCAGGTATGAATTTCTTGGACCGAACTCCACATTACCTGTTATTATCTCATCTAGTTTGGTAGATGTGCAGGCTCAACGACTATTGCAGGTACTTAAGGAGTGCAAGACTGCCATTGGGTGGACCATGACAGACATCAAGGGGATTAGCCCCGCCTACTGTATGCACAAAATTCTACTAGAAGAGGGACACAAATCTTCCAGGGAACACCAAAGAAGGCTGAACCCCAATATGAAGGAAGTGGTGAAGAAGGAAGTAATCAAGTGATTAGATACGGGAATCATTTTCCCAATTTCTGACAGCAGCTGGGTTAACCTAGTTCAATGTGTTCCTAAAAAGTGTGTGTGAAGACCCGCCCCATTGTCACGTGAGTTACCGCCCTGTTTCCCCCATATTATGTCCTTCTATGATTTAATATCAGTGTTTGAGTTGATCGGATAGAGGTGGATTGGTTTTAGCTGGAAATGAGGCACTTAGCCTCTTAGAAGGAAGCTTGTTGTGGAAAAGTCAACCGGATATTGACTATGTAGTTAGAGGGATCGGATGTGAATTCCGTCGGTTCAGTTAGCTTCGGGGGATGATTTGTGACTTAGAAGAGCGATCGGAATTGAATTTGGAGGTCCGGTGTTGAATTAGGCTTGAATTGGCGAAGTTTGAATTTTGGCGGATTCCGGTTGATAGGTGAGATTTTGATCCGAGGGTCGGAATGGAATTTCGAGAGTTGCAGTAGCTTCATTAGGTGATTTTGGATATGTGTGCAAAATTTCAGGTCATTCGGACGTCGTTTGGTCGGGTTTTTGATCGAATGTGAGTTTCGGAAGTTTTAGTTTAACTTAGGCTTGAATCCGTGGTAATTTGATGATTCTTGTATTGTTGGATGTGTTTTTATGATTGTAATGTGTTCGTATGATGTTTTGGAGTAGGTTGGTGTTTTTGGTTGAGGTCCCGGGGGCCTCGGGGTGATTTCGGGTGGTCAATCGGACCAATATTGGCTTTTGAGTTTGCAGAAAATCTGCTGGTGTGTTGCAGACGTTTTGTTCATTGCGATCGCATAGGTGCTATTGCGATCGCATAGAAGGTTTAAAGAGGCTTGCTGATTGTTCATCGCGATTGCAGAGAAGGTCATGCGATCGCATAGTTTGTGGAAGTTGTTCACTGCGATCGCAAAAAGTTCAATGCGATCGCATAGTATTAAATGGTCCTGAGGTGTAATTGTTCAATGCGATCACGGAGTGTGTTGTGCGATCGCATAGGTCTGGTTTTTGAAGCAGTGCGATCGCATAGGTGAGGCTGCAATCGCATAGGCCATTTTGGGAGGCCTGAAAACGGTTGTTCTATGCGATCGCAGAGGTATTGATGCGATCACATAGAGTAAAATCTGGGCGACCAAAAGGGTTTTTATAACATTTCAGTCGCGAACCCATCACTTTTTCCACCATTTTTACACCACTTTGAGATCTTGTTGGTAGATTTTGAAGGGGATTTCGACGGGAATTGATTGGAGGTAAGTCTCGTGGCCTAGAAACACCACTTAATTGAAGATTCATCCTTTAATTCTTTGAAATTTGGGTAAAAATTGAAGAACCTAGGGCTTGTTTTTTTTGAAATGTAAATTTGGGATTTGATGGCCCATTTGAACTCTGATTTTGATGAACTTTATATGTACGGACTCGTGGCAAGACGAGGAATCCGATGATGTAAATTTCATAATTTTTCGAGAAGCGGGCCCGGGGCTCGGGTTTTGCCAACTTCGTGGTTTTGTTGTTTCTCGAGTCTTTTCGATTGAGTTATGGTTTATTGGCCTATTGTGACGTATCCCTTATGGTTTTGATCATATTCTATACGCGAGGAGGTATATTCGAGAGGGAAAGGCTTGGCGAGCTAGATTATCGGTCGGCTAGAGGTGAGTAATACTTGTGAATGATAGTCTGAGGGTTTAAAACCCCGGATTTGCACATCTTAGTGTTGTATTGAGGTGACTTGCACGCTGGACCTGAGCGTTGGGTAGAGCACCGTTGGGTATTATGACTTGGTCCGTCCCAGTTGTTGGTTTTACCGCGTATTTGCAAATGATTTGTTGTTATCATTATGACTTGGGCTCATTGCCATACTTGGGGCTTATTGCCGATTGTTTAAACTCCTATGAACTATCATTTACTGTTTTCCCTCAATAATTGAAATATTATTTGAACCCAGTCCATGGAAATTACCCTGTTTCGTAAACTCAGCCATATTTACTCAACTTGGAGTTTTAAACTGATAATTTCACTACTGTTTGTGCTGAGTATTATTTGTTTTACTGTTGCCCGAGGGGCTGTAGACTGCATTTGGACTGATTGAGGCCGAGGGCCTTATGTGAGGGCATGTTGAGCACTGTGAGGAGTCTTTCAGGCCTCGTATTGATATTATTCAGGCTTTCAGGCCTTGCTGATAGCGCTTGGGCTGTAGGAGCCCCTCCGGAGTCTGCACACCCACAGTGAGCGCGGGGTACCCTTTGAAATGGACAGTGGTAACAATGACACTGAAACACGCTTTGGTCAGGTAACAATGGCTGACCGGTCAGGTAACAATGGCTGACCATACTTGTGTATTCTTGTTTATTTGATTACTTTTAAAGAGAATTTCTTGCTATGTTTTCACGGATTTCTACTGTTTATTTGGTTTACTGCTTGAGATAGCATTATCTGTGCCCTTTCGGGATTTTGTACTCTCAGTTGTTATTCATTTTTATTGCTCACTGGGTCAGAGTACTCACTATTACTCCCTGCACCTTGCGTGCAGATCCAGGTCCTTCTTCTCAGGCTGAGTAGACATTTCAGTGATCAGCAGGCTTGCTTTCGGGAGAGTTTGAGGTAGCTGCATGGCGTTCGCAGCCGTTGACTCTTCCTTATATCCTTGTCTTTTATTTTCTGCACTTTCAGACATTTAGACAGATTATGTAGTAGGGTATTATTTTGTTCTGTAGAGGCTCATATTCGTGACACCGGGTCCATGGTTGGGCTATATGCTATGTTTTTCTAAACATCGGTATTCTTGTTAGTATTTCCGTATTTTTCTTAAATGGCTTAATGTTTACTGTTTCACTTAGAAAATATCGGTTGCCAATTGGGTTGAATATATGGTTAATGGTTGGGCTTGCCTAGTAGTGTGATGGGCGCCATCACGACCGGGTTTGGGGTTGTGACAGGGTGGCATGACGGTAGTTAAGAATGATAAGAATGAATTGATCTCTACAAGAACCATCACGCGCTGGAGAATTTGCATGGACTATTGACTCAACTCTTTACTAATTTCTTCCAAAGCTTCCTCATCATCATACTCCACCTCATTAATCGAAAGTTAAATCTAGCCATCCAGAAAGACCACTTCCCACTTCCCTTCATTGATCAGATGTTAGACAGATTGGCAGGGAGGTCACATTTTTGTTTTCTGGATGGATACTCCGAATACAATCAAATCTCCATTGCACCGGAGGACAGAGAGAAGACCTCTTTCACTTGCCCGTATGGCATTTATGCCTTTCGGAGGATGCCTTTTGGCCTATGCAACGTCCCCGCCACATTCCAACGGTGCATGATGGCCATATTCACTGACATGGTAGAGGACATAATAGAGGTGTTCATGAATGACTTCTCAGTGGTGGGGAACTCATTTGATGAGTGCCTGATAAATCTGACTCGTGTACTAAAGTGGTGTATTGAGACGAATCTGGTTCTGAATTGGGAGAAGTGCCATTTTATGGTACAAGAGGGCATAGTCTTGGGACACCGGGTGTCAAGCAAAGGAATTGAGGCAGATCGTGCCAAGGTAGATGTGATAGCAAAGCTACTCCCTCCAACTTCAGTCAAAGCAATCAGAAGCTTCCTAGGGCACGCTAGTTTTTATCGGTGATTCATAAAGGACTTCTCAAAGATCGCCAAACCTCTCTGTAAGTTATTAGAAAAGGATCACCCCTTCTTGTTTTCTGATGATTGCAGGGTAGCTTTTGAGGAGCTAAAAAAGAGGCTAGTCACAGCACCTATCATAGTTGCCCCTGACTGGGAGCAACTGTTCGAACTCATGTGTGACGCTAGTGATTACGCAGTGGGGCAAGTGCTGGGACAATGGAAAGACAAGCTGATGTATCCAATATACTATGCTAGCAGAACACTGAGTGGAGCCCAAATGAATTACGCGGTGACTGAGAAGGAGATGTTGGCCGTGGTGTTTGCTTTCGACAAGTTCGATCATATCTGATTGGTTCCAAGGTAATTGTATATACTGAAGACGCAGCTCTCAGGTATCTAATTGAGAAAAAGGAGTCTAAGCCGCGCCTGATTCGTTGGGTGTTGTTGTTGCAAGAATTCAACCTCGAAATTCATGACCGTAAGGGCACAGAAAATCAAGTCGCCGATCATCTACACGACTTGAAGGAGATGAAAAGGCAATCGAGGTCGAAGAGATCCTGGAAACCTTTCCAGATGAGCAGCTGCTCACTACTAATCTTGAGGAAGCGCCATGGTATGCAGACTTTGCTAATTACCTGGCCAGTGGTATAGTTCCTCATGACCTCTCATATTCCCAAAGAAAAAAAATTTATTGTGATAGCCGCATGTATTATTGGGATGAGCCTTATCTGTTTAGAATATGTGTTGACAATATGATCCAGAGGTGTGTCCCCGAGATAGAACAATCTTCTATTTTGAAGGCTTGCCACGCATCAGCATATGGAGGACATTTTGGAGGGATCAGGATAGCGGCAAAAGTGCTTGAGGCCGAATTCTTTTGGCCAATAGTGTTTAGGGACGCGCACCTATGGGTGAAGGGCTGCAATGAATGTCAGCGGACCGGAAATATTTCCCTTCACCACGAGATGCCCATAAACCCAATTCAAGAGGTGGAAGTGTTTGATGTCTGGGGGATTGACTTCATCGGCCCCTTCGTTAGCTCATTTGGCAAAAAATACATATTGGTTGTTGTGGACTACATATCCAAGTGGGTAGAAGCTACTGCGTTACCCACCAATGATGCAAGAGTAGTGGTGGGATTCCTGAAGAAGAACATATTCACCCGATTTGGGACACCACGAGCGATTATCAGCGACGGAGGCACTCACTTCTGTAATAGAGCCTTCGAAAAGTTGCTTGCTAAGTATGACGTGCGCCACAAGGTGGATACTCTGTATCACCCGCAAACTAGTAGGCAGGTGGAAGTGTCCAACAGAGAAATCAATAGTGTTTTGACCAAGACTGTGAACGCCACAAGAACTGATTGGGTGAGGAAGCTAGATGATGCACTCTGGGCCTACAGGACCGCGTTTAAAACACCAATTGGTATGTCACCATATAAGTTGGTGTTTGGAAAGGCATGTCACCTGCCAGTTGAACTTGAACATAAAGCGTGGAGGGCATTGAAGCAGTTGAACTTAGACATTGAAGCTGCAGGCACAACTAGAATCACTGAGTTGCATGAGCTTGACGAGTTCAGACATCTTGCTTTTGAGAGCACAAGATTGTATAGGGAAAGAATGAAGAGGTTACATGACCAGAACATTGTTGAGCGACATTTCAAACCCAGGGACATGGTATTGCTATATAACTCAAGATTGCGGTTGTTCCCTGGTAAGCTTAAGTCAAGATGGTCTGGACCATTTCGAGTGGTTGAAGTATTCCCTTCAGGTGCTGTAAAGATCGCTGCTGAGAAAGACTCTCGTACATTTAGAGTCAATGGGCAGAGATTAAAACTATTTAAGGGCATGAATAAACCAAAGGAAGGGTCTAAGATCCACCTGACTGAACCTCAGAGGTCGAGCGAGCCTTAAATGCGCTCACTTGAGTCGTACCGCGATGTTAAATCAGGCGTTGCATGGGAGGCAACCCACGATTGTGTTGTAAATGTAATTTGTAATATCATATAAAAAAAGAGGTTGAGCGAAGCTTGCGATCGTGTTGCGTCGTGCTGCGACGTTAAATCAGGCACTTCATGGGAGGCAACCCACGATAGTAGAATTTCTAACATGTTGTATACATGCAGGTTAGTGCGGAGGTCGTTGCATCACAAGCCTGGACATACTATGGGTAAGGTAGGCCTTGAAAGAGGTAAAAATAATGCCTAAGGGGCATAACAATGAACAAAAACGAACCAATAGGCAGCCGGTAACGGGCCCACCGTGGTCGTGGCGTAACCGCGGTAGGACCGTAGTGGAAACCCATCTGAAGTTTTCCCACCGCGGTCGCGGCGTAACCGCGGTAGGACCGCGGTGGAATCCCCTCTCTGAAGTTTTCCCACCGTGATCGTGGCATAACCGCGGTACGACCGTGGTGGAATACACTCTCTGAAGATTTCCCACCGCGGTCGCGGTGTAACCGCGGTGGACCAAAATCGGGCCCAGGTACGTAGAAAATAAAATAAATTTTTTTTTATTCCCCTCCCCCCAATTAACCTAACCTACCCACAACCCACCCCTTCTCCCAACCGCACCTCACCACCTTTTCTTCTCTTCTCTCTCTCTTATCTCAATCTTCTCTCAAAATCTCTCAAACTCTCTCCAATTTTTCTTCTTCTTCATCCCTACCTCTCTTCTTCTTCTCCGTATTTCTCTCTTCTTTCTTCTTCTTCTCACAAGCCACCCCTTTAACCCATAACCCACAAAACCCCCATTAATCCTTCTTCTTACCCCCATCCCCTCTAAACCCTAACCACCCAAATAAACCCCTCCCCCCCAAAACCGCCCACGCCCCACCCAGCAGCCACCCACCAATTTTTTTTTTCCTTTCCTTTTCTTTTCCTTTTCTTTTCTTTTTCAAGACTCCGTACTAATACTCAAGTAAGTTGTTCTACTTTTCTTTATGTTGTATGTATTTTACATTATGTAGTAATTTTTGTAGATAATTCTTGATTTTTTATTGCAATGGGGTTTTAGACTCCAAGTTGGTTTTTGGGGTTGTTTTGTATAAGTGTGAGGTGTAATTCTAGTTGCCCATTTGTGTGTGGGGTGGGTGGTGGTAGCATGTATTGTATGTATTGATGGAATCTTGTGGTGGGGTTTTTCTAGGGCGAAATTGTATTGTTGATGAGTGGTGTGGGGATAATAGTGGATTTTGGCCACTTTGGGTAATTGTTGGTGCTAGTGGGTGGAGAAGTCTGAGTATCCATCCGACTGGCATATGTTCGGCTGGCCTTAATTGTTTTAATGAACTGATTGCAGGTACAATGGCACGTAAGAAGTGAAGAAACTCAGAAAGTACTTCCGACGTGCCCACTTATGATGCCACCCTGTTCACGTCTGAGGAGGCCCAGGACAGGTTTCATGTGAAAGCAACAAAGAACTTTGTCCCGAAAATTGGTATTGACAGGGCTGCCCTCTGAGTTGAAAAACTGGATATGTATGAAGAAATATGCTGGAGGGGGATGGAGTACTTATTCGATGAACCGGACATGGCAAATCCAATGATAGTCTGGGAGTTCTATGCGAACTGCTCGGAACATATGTGCCGTTCGGTGGTGGTGCGGGGCAAAGTAGTTGATGCCTCAGTCCAGAAAATTCGCCAGGTCCTGCAGTTGCCCCCATTCACTGGTGACAATGATTACTACCACAATTCTCCAGGGGTAGATTGGGGCACTTTGACTGACGCCTTATGCTCAGGAGGAAGGCTAATTTGGATTCAGGAGAACATGACCCTGCATTCCAGGTCATTCACCTGGGAAGCTAAGTGTTGGTTCACTATGATTTGCAGCAGATTGTTGCCCACAAGCAACACATCAGATGTGAAAAACTTGCGAGGTTTATTGGTTTGGTGCTTTGTGACCAGGAAAGACGTCGATATTGCCAAGCTCAATGGAGATGAAATGATGCTCCGGCCGCCACTGATGACTAAGGGGTTTTACTTCCCCTAACTGGTGACGAGATTGTGTTTGATGGCTGATGTCCCAGTCAATCCTATGGATGGTACTCTACCCCCAAAGGCACCTTTCAAAGCATCAAAGATCAAAGTGGGCAGAGATGCACCTACACACATTGACTTGAATGATGATGATGATGATGCCCCAGCAACCATGGCACCACCTAGGAGGTCTTATGATGCATCTGGATCCTCACGGCAACCCCGAACCGGGGCGGATTTCTCTAGAACATACTCCACCCGGCCCTTGTTGATTGTTGTGGAGGAAGACGTGGCAAAACTTCGCTTGTCTGTGGATAGCCTGCATGTTCGTTTAGATGCCATGTCTAGACGGCATGCCAGATCGAAGAGCCGGGTGATGGCTTGGTTCCATGCTCTGGGGAGGGCCTCTCACGTGGATCCCAGCACCGTCTCTGACTCAGAATGATGACCAGGGAAGTTCTCTTACCCTTCTGTGCTTTAAATTATTTTATCTCATGAGGACATGCCATACTCTTTGTGTGTGGGGTGGGAGACTTTGGGTTAGTGTATATATGTGTTGTTGTGTATGTAGTTTAGATGTAAACGACTTGGCCCAATAACGGACACTTGTTGACGGGTTTCTTGAGGGTTAAAGTCGGATAAAAAAGAACTAGAAAAGTTAGGAGACTCTTCCCGATGACGGGCCACCTAGACAATATTCTTGAGGGAAGTAGTCTAACTAAAATGATTTTTTATTTTTTTTTAGGTAGTGTAGTAATTCCCCCCTTGGTTTTTCTTTTGACCACGGTTCTTTTCCAAGGGTTTTTCTTGAACCGGGTTAGGTAGATTTTTTTAAATAGATTTTAGGACCCTTAGGACTCTTATGGGCTAAGAAGGGTTGGGCAAGAATGCATCCCATGATGTACATACCTGCAAATACTTAAAATGAACTTGAGGGTGCGACGTCTAGGTTCATGTGTAGACTCTTAATCTTATGCCTTAATTTTGCACACCTTGTCTTATTTGAATGCTCTTGTGAATGTGTTGACAAACTAATTCGGAATGAGTTACATGCCAAGTGTGTGTGAGGTTATACACGTATTCTGTGCTTGCATGCGATACCTAGAACTTACCCCGTGTGTGCGCAAAGCGAAATAGTAGTTGTTTGGTCTTAGAAATGATTTAGGCATTTATTTGTGTATCACATATAATAATGAATCCACCTGTACATATTACCATAGTTAACCCCTTTGAGCCTATAATCTTTTTTCTTTGGCAACCACATTACAAGCCTTACCCATTTGTTTGAATTAACCATCTATTTGAACCTTTTCATCTCTCTTGAGCACTTGAATTGTTATGAACCACGTAAAAGTTAAAGTGTGGGGTGGCCGGTTTGGCTTTCGAGTGGAACTAGTTGAATAAAGAGAAAGGTGCACTGTTTTAAAAAAAGGAAAAGACACTTGAATTGAAAAAAAGAATTTATATAT
>MU767412.1:239817-262612 GCA_026770625.1 Nicotiana glauca | reverse complement strand
CGATAATCTAGCTCGCCAAGCCTTTCCCTCTCGTATCTACCTCCTCGAGCGTAGAATCTGATCAAAACCATAAGGAATACATCAAAATAGGCTAATGGAACATAACCCAATCGAAATAACTCGAAAAACACCCAAAAACACGAAGTTGGCAAAACCTGAGCCCTGGGCCCACTTCTCGAAAAATTACGAATTCACATTTCCAGAATCCTCATCTCACCACGAGTCCATACATATAAAATACGCAAGAATCAGAGTCCATTTGACCCCTCAAATCATCACTTTACTCTTTCTTATGCTTCAAGCAAAAACCTCGATTTTTACCATTTGATTCCTTCAATTTTTAGTGATTAATTCATGTTTTTACACTATAATATCATAATCCAAATCCAAATATCCATACCTGATGATTATCCTTTGAAGCCTCTTCAAAATCACCAAAAAATCGCCTTAGTTCGCACCCAAAAATGATTTTACACTTCTGAAATTCGAATACACTGACTTCATTAAACCCTCTGACATTTTCGCTTCTGCGGTCCCGCTACTGCTTCTGCGGATTCTTGACCACTTCTGCGGTTTTACATAAATTCCAACGGACCGCTTCTGCGATCTTATACCGCTTCTGCGGTAGCCGCCTTTGCGATCAAAGGACCGCTTCTGCGGTCTCAACAATAACTCAAGACCGCTTCTGCGGTCGCCAACCGCTTTTGCGGAGTCCGCTTTTGCGGAAAATAGTCCGCTTTTGCGGAAAATGCCTAGGCCTCAAAAGGCCGCTTTTGCGATCACTCAACCGCATCTGCGGGACCGCTTAAGCGGCTCTTCAACCGCGGATGCAGAAACAACAGAAACCTTAACATCTGCTGCATTTCCAAGCATCCAAACTCCCAATTCATCATCTGAAACCATCCCGAGGCCCCCGGGACCCCAACCAAAAACACCAACCCACTCCAAAACATCATACAAACTTGTTCCAAACATAAAAACACGACTCTTAACACAAAAATCACCAAATCACGACGGATTCAAGCCTAAATTCATCTAAAGCTTCCAAATCTCACATCCGATCAAAAACCCGACCAAACGATGTTCGAATGACCTTAAAATTTGCAGACATATCCAAAATCACCTAACAAAGCTACTGCAACTCTCGAAATTCCATTCGGACCCTCGCATCAAAATCTCACCTATCAACCGAAATTCGCCAAAATTTCAACTTTGCCAATTCAAGCCTATTTCTACACCGTACCTCCAAATTCAATTCCGATCGCTCTCCTAAGTCACAAATCATTCCCCGAAGCTAACCAAACCACCATAAATCACATCCGAGCCCTCTAACCACATAGTCAACTTCCGGTTGACTTTTCTGAAATAAACTCCCTTCTAAGAGGCTATGTGCCTTATTTTCAACCAGAACCAAGTTCAATTACACCCGATCGACTCTAATACTGATATAGAAACATGAAGCAACACAATAAGGTAAAAACGGGTCGGTAACTCACGTGACGGCGGGCCGGGTCGTCATAGCTACGAGATGGTTTGATATTGCACTTGGGCCGTAAAGGGCCCCTCAGGAGTCTGCACACCTCCAGTGACCACGTGTACCCATTGTGATGTGAGATATAGCCCGAGGGGCTGGTATGGTTCTGAGATATAGCCCGAGGGGCTGGTGTTGTTCTGAGATATTGCCCGAGGGGCGAATTTGTTGACATTGTGACCAAGGGGCAAACCTTTATGTGCTTATCTTTCTTATTTACCTGTCATGTACCTGTTTAATTGTATATGCCTGAAGGGCGGATCTTCTATGCTTATCTGTTCTAATTGCTTGCATTCAATTGCTTAACTGCTGAAAAGCCATTTTTGAAGAAGTTTAAACTAAGCTAAGGTGCTTAAGAGATTTCACAGCTTCATTGCTTTCTTACTGGTTTTGTACTGCTTCTATACAACATGTTGATGTACTTTTCGTGATTTCTTATCACTTAATCTTCATTTATTTTTATTACTCACTGAGTTGGAAGTACTCACTTTACTCCTTGCACCTTGTGTGCAAATTTAGGTATTTCTAAACCCGGTTGCGGGCATTAGTTGCTGAGAGGCAGAGTTATTGGAGTTTAGCAAGGTAGCTGCCCGACGTTCGCAGAAGTGCATTTCTCCCTCTCGATTTCATTAGACTGTATATAACACATTTTTGACTCTAGTTGTATTCGGACCTTAGTAAATATTCATGACTAGTGACAATCCGGTATCAGTCTGTGTTGGGTTTGTTTTTTCGCAAATTATATTGTTACCTGCTTATTTTTTGATTTTATCATGTTTACGACTTAATACTTATTATTTTATTGCTTAAGATTGGAATAAGAATGTGTCGGCTGGCCTTGTCTTCACGAGAGGCGCCATCACGGCCGGGTGCGGGTTTAGGGTCATGACACGTACTAATTCAATATAGTTATCGAATGTGAGTAAAATATCCAATAAGCAACTATAGATTCAATTTTTTGCGGAGAATAGTGAGAATCAACATTTCTAAAATTGAGTGATTTTCAGCAATTCTTCTTTCGAATCTCAACAAACCAAAAGTACATTTATGTTTCTTTTTCCTGATTCTTAGTAGTCAGGAAACAGAATAATTCACAAAAAAATCAGAAGAAACAAAAATTACATGTAGAGAGACGATTACCTGCATCAGCAATTCATTTTTTGTAGATGCATGCGGAATCAGATAGAATTACTGACATGCATATTAAAATCTAACAAAAAAAAATTAGGCAAAAAAGTAGGAAAACTGTATTGGTTGAAAAATTGGCCAAGCTTTCAAGCGAATCCAAAACTAATGGGTAAAAATCACAGCAAGAAAGGAAAAGCAGGGGAAAACTTACCAAAAGTAATGAATGAAATGAAGGCTAGTAAATTAGAAAGCACAAATAAGATTTGAAAAATGATACTCTGAAACGAATGACAAATAACGGGGAACGGAACAAAATACAGAGGAGTGGGATTAAGATATTAATGGTGGAACTCGCTGGAATACGTGATCAAAGAAGCTCCTTGGTAACTTAAAATACGCAGTGACACTCATCTTTAGAAGCGTGAAAAATTATTTAAAGTTCCCATTAAACTTGTAAGGAAAAATTATTTACACACATAAATTTTACGGGCGACCTTTTACCCACTTATTCTAATCTTAAGTGAATTTAATACCCTATTGAGTGATGACCTGGCATGAAAAGTGCAATTCATTTTCTAGATGCGTGTGAGGCACAAAAAATAGCTTAAAACTAATTTAATTGTCTAGGTGTCACTTTCCTATTGGATACTCTAACTAATTAAACTTAATACTAACTTTTTCTCTTTTCTTATTCATTTTTCATTTCTCTTTCTCTTTCTTCATTTTAACAGAATCATGGTTCTCCACTAGCTTGCTATTATTATCTTGTGCCATCCCTTTCTGTCCATGCTTTGAAATCAGTCATGTTTTATTTTTTGCTTCTCCATTTTTCTTGTTAAATCTCTATTCCCACTCCTTTTTTTCCTCCGCCATATTCAACAACCTTTACAATCTCCATTTCATTGCTCATATTTTCTCCCTTTAATCTCCTCAATTTGATAGAAACATAAGTTCTCCTAAGCAATTGGGTCATGGATTTAGGTTGAAATAATTTTAATACTTGATTTGAGAGTTTGATACGCCAAAATTTGCTCTCCTTTTCTCTTCGATCTAGGTGTGTGAGAATGATGTGAAGGAAAAACTGTCAATTTAGAGGTGTTAAAATGGAATGGTAGGGGGAGGTCAGTTTTATTTTTTAGAGATAGAGTTTATGGGTTTAGGGGAGGTTACAACTCATGGTGGCGGACTACAAGAATAATGATGAAGGAAGGTGGAGAAGATTAAATGAAAAAAGCGTGGAAAAAGTAAAACAAAAAATGAAATAGTGTTGTATTTAATATATGGCGCGTGTTAAACACAACCCCACCATAAGACTGGTTCGGTATTTTGAAGGAGGTATTGATTTTACTCTAGATAAGAATAGTGGGATGTTAGGACATTCGTAAATTTAAGGTGTGTAAATAATTTTTTCGAACAAGTTTAATGGGGTCTTTATGCATTTTCTCAAGATAAAATTACTGATTTCCTCGAAATGAATATATATTTACAAAAACGGCCTTCGTGGTACTCAAAAGCTCAACTTATTATATTTCTATTTCTATTTTTTCTGTGATATAGAAAAGGAAAGATGGTTGACCAAGGGCATATATGTTATTTAATAAAAATTTCATGTTTACATTTCTTAAATGAAAAATACACGTGGACCCCATATTCCAGTAGCCACAACTCTCCTTTTAATGCACTATGCATGTGTTGATTAGATTATTTGTGCAGTGCAAATACTCATTTCCAATCTTTTTCTCATTTTAAAAAATTATTAATTTTGTTATTCAAATAGAAGTTTCCATAGAGAAGATAAAATTAATTTTTAAATAATACAACAATAAAAAGAAGTATCGATATTTATAAGATTTTATATTTATTCATACTATCTTAAAGCAATTTGAAAATAAAATTAAATAGTTTTCATCTATCCATACAATTTGAAGTTGATTTCAAACTAAATATTTTTATATTCAAAAATAATTTTAAAAAATATAGCTTGTTAAACCTCAAAAGTTAACTAACTAAACATAACAAATAATAATTTTAATAAAATTGCAATTTTGGGCCCGTATACGGGCCTTTCCTTGTGATGACCCGGCCGGTTGTCTTAAGAATTAATGCCCCTATCCCCTATTAACTGCTTCCCCTAAGTTCATTTCTGCTATTTTGGTTTGCCGGGACGTTCGGTGTTGGGTTTCGGAGAGTTTTGGGACACTTAGTCCTTAAATGAGAGCTTAAATGTTGAAAAATGGTCCGTAGTTGGAGCAGTGTGAAGATAACCTCGGAATGGAAATTCGATGGTTATGTTAGCTCCGTTAGGTGATTTCGAGATTGGGAGCGTGTTCGGAATGTATTTTGGAAGTCAGTAGCTCATTTAGGCTTGAAATGCCGAAGTTTGAATTTTCGAAGTTTCCGGTCCGATAGTGAGTTTTGATCCGGGGGTCGGATTGGGATTATGGAAGTTGTAGTAGCTCCGTCATGTCATTTGGGATGTGTGCGGAAAATTTCAGGTCATTCGGACGTGTTTTGGTTAGGTTTTTGATCGAAAGCGTGTTTTGATGGAAATTGAAGTTCTTTGGCTCAAATCCTTATTTAATTCGAGTTTCCAGCGTTGTTTTAGGTGGTTTAAGGATTGGTACAAGTTTGAATGGTGTTACGGGACGTGTCCGTAAGTTTGATTGAGGTCCCGGGGTCCTCGGGTGTGTTTCGGATGCTCAACGGGGCATTTTTGTGTTAAAAAGTGTTGCGGCAGCTGAAGAAAATTAGGCTTCTGGTATTTTCGCTTCTGCGACTTGGGAACCGCAGAAGCGGAGCCGCAGAAGCGGACGTTGGTATCCACTCAATTTTTCGCAGAAGCGACTTCGCACCTGCGAGACTTTCACCGCAGATGCGAACCCTGGGCTGATTAATGGAAATCGCAGAAGCGGCTTATTTACTGCAGAAGCGGTCCCTTGTCCGCAGAAACGGTCCCTAGTCTACAGAAGCGGAAATCCCTATTCAGAAATAGAGATTTCGAGGGTTAGTTTTCAAAAGTTAGAAAAATCAAATTGAGCTCGGGAGAGGGCGATTTTGAGAGGGTTTTGAAGAGGAGATTATTGGGTAATGTTTCTCCAATCCCTTCTAGTTATATTTTATCATTATGTAGTTAAATCCTTCACTAAAATTCGAATTTGAGGATCAAAATTTGGAAAAATTGGGTAAAACTTCATAGGGTAATCTATTGAGTTTTGAGTGGGTGTTTGACCTTCGATTTGGGAGATTTTTATATGGTTAGACTCATGAGAGTACGAAGGTTCCGAAAATGTAAAAGTTATTCGATTTCGAGACGTTGGCCTAAAGGGCATTTTGGTCATTTTACCTAATTTCGCGTCTTGTCTTTGAATTTAATAGTAGAATCAGTTGCTTGAGATGTTATTTATGATATGTAATTTAATTGAATAGATTTGGGCCATTTGGAGTCGGATACTCGTGGCAAAGGCGTGGTTTCTAGTTGATTTTTGTACCGGTTCGAGGTAAGTGGCTTGTCTAAACATGTGTGGGGGACCTTTCCCCTTAGGATTTGTTATTTGGTATTTGAGTGCCTTGTACGTGAGCTGACGAGCGCGTACTTGAGACAATTATTGGAAATCCGATTTTTACTTAAGATATTGAGACTGAGTTTCCTTCATAATTGACTTATTTTACTTGCAATTATAACCTGTATTAGATTAGAAAAAAAATATGTTTAGTTGATTCAACTTGCCTAATTATTTAAGTTGCCTTGACTGTACTACGTGAAGCATGCTAGGCTAGTAGTGCCTGTTGCTTGTCTTTTGTACTTCATTTCTGAGTATCTTCTGGTTGTGATTGCACATTTACATTGGGACTACGGATGTGGGATTCCGGTAGCTCCCCCCTTGTTTGTTTACTTTGGGACTACGGGTTCGGTTCCCGGTAGATCCTCCTGCACTTTTACTTTGGGACTACGAGTTAGATTCCCGATAGATCCCCCTGCACATTGATAGTTGGACTATGGGACGGTATCCCGGGAGATCCTTCAGATTTACACATATGATGGACTACAGGACGGTATCCCGGGAGATCCACTGGACAGTTGAGAAAAGGACTACATGACGGTATCCTGGGAGATCCTCATTGTTATCATTGATATTGAGTTGTACATATTCCGTGTTTATTCTGTCTTTGTGTAGTTGTTATTGCCGTGTTTAACCTGTCTATTCTCACTGCTGTACTCATTACTACTGTCAGTTTTCATATTGTTAATTCATATTATGTTGTTTGACCTCAGTAAGGCCCTGACCTTCCTCGTCACTGTCCAACCAAGGTTAGGCTTGGCACTTACTGAGTACCGCTGTGGTGTACTCATGTCCCTTCTGCGTATTTTTTTTTCATGTGCAGATCCAGGTACCTCCACTCAAGTGTACTATCCTCGAGGCGGAGAGATCTAGTGGAGACTTCGAGGTATATCTGCCGCATCCGCAGACCAGGAGTCTTTATTCTATTCCAGCTTTAGTAGTTATTCTATCCATTTCTTTCAGTTGTTTAGACATCCTGGAGATAGAGCAGCATATTACATTTCTATTAGCATGTGGTTCCCGTGAGTTTCCGATTTTTGGGATGAGATTGTAGACTTTCGCGTTTTATTTTTGAGTTGTATATGACAAGTGACACTTATATACCGTTTTCTCCTAGTTTTGCTTAATTTAATTAAATATTTTCGCAAGTTGTATTAATTTTCGCATTGTTAGGCTTACCTAGTTGTAGGAACTAGGTGCCATCACGACATGTTCATGGAGGGTAAACTGGAGTCGTGACATTCCTCCTCTAGTAGTTAAAATATTGGGTTTTACCATGGTATAACAACATACCCATATAATTGGCAGAAAATTGCCCTAGTTATAGTATTGGCATCAAATAACCAAAAAATGTATATCACGACAGTAATATGTATATCACAACTTTTTTTCTTCTTTGTCTATATCAACATGTATATTAAAATTTTATTATATAAATAATATTACTCTTTGTATATCAACAATATAAAATTATATATATAGTTATTGCTGCCTTTATATCAATGTATATCACAATAAAAATATTGTATTATTTGAAATGCTTCAAAAACATATGTGTGATGACCCGGCCCGTCGTCACGTAAGTTACCGCCCCGTTTCCCCATTTTCTGTTTCCTTATGTTCCATTATAGGAGTCTTGGGTGAATGGGTTGAATTGGATTGGTTTTAGATGGAAATGAGACACTTAGTCTCTTTAAGGAAGGCTTATTTTGGAAAAGTCAACCGGATGTTGACTTATGAGTTAGAGGGCTCGGATGTGATTTTCGGTGATTCGGTTAGCTTCGGGGGATGATTTGTGACTTAGGAGTGTGATCGGAATTAATTTTGGAGGTCCGGTGTAGAATTAGGCTTGAATTGGCGAAATTAGTATTTTGGCAATTTCCGGTTGATAGGTGAGATTTTGATATGAGGGTCGGAATGGAATTCCGAGAGTTGTTGTAGCTTCTTTAGGTGATTTTGGATGTGTGTGCAAAATTTCAGGTCATTCTGAGATGTTTTGGTCGTGTTTTTGATCAAATGCGTAATTCGGAAGTTTTAGAAGAACTTAGGCTTGAATCCGATATAATTTGAGGGTTTGGGTGTTGTTTGTGGTATTTTGATGATTGGAGTAAGTTTGAATGATGGTTTAAGATGGGTTGGCACTTTTGGTTGAGGTCCAGGGGGCCTCGGGGTGATTTCGGATGGCCATCGGGATGAATTTTGGACTTATGAAAATTCTGAAGTTTACTGGTATCTAGTATTTCTGAATATACGGGAAAAGGGGCAGCATATGCGGACCCGCAGATGCGAGGATCTGGTCGCAGGTGCGGGCTTGGAGCCGCATCTGCGGTGCGGAAAAAGAATCGAAGAAGCGAAGGTAGAGGCCATGGTAATTTCCGCAGAAGCGGACAAGGTACGCAGAAGCAGTCTCCGCAAATGCAGATATCTGACCGCAGAAGCGGTCCTAGGCGTATTAGAGAGTTTCGCAGAAGCGGATGGAACACTGCAGAAGCGGTAGTCACATATGCGGTAAGGTAACCGCAGAGGCGCAGATGTGAAAATGACTATTCAGAGAAGGGTTTTAAAGCTCATTTTGTTCCGCGAGCTTAAGTTCATTTCCACCATTTTTGATCGACCTTGAGAGCTTTTTGGCCGAAATTGAAGGGGATTTCAACTAAGTTGATTGGAGGTGAGTTCTATGACCTAAATACATGATTTAATGGTAGAATTAACATAGAAATTTGTGAAAATTCATCAAAAGGGGGTAAAGCTAGGGCTTGGAAATTTAGTATTTCAAAGTGGGATTTGATGGGTCATTTGGACTCGGATTTGGGAGTTTTTGATATGTATAGACTCGTGGCTGGATAAGGAATCCGGTGATGTTAATTTTCTAATTTTTCGAGAAGTGGGCCCGGGGCTAGGGTTTTGCAAATTTCGTGAATTTCGATATTTTTCGAGTCTTTTCAATTGGGTTATGTTACCTTAGCCTATTGTAACGTATTCATTGTGGTTTTGACTAGATTCGACGCGCGAGGAGGTCGATTTGCGAGGCAAGGGCATAGCGAGCTAAGATTTTGGCCGGCTTGAGGTGAGTAATGATAGTAAATGATATCCTGAGGGTTTGAAACCCCGGATGTGCACAACATAATGCTATATTGAGGTGAAACATGCGCTTAATGGCGAGTGCGGGATTGTTTACTATTGGGGATTGTCACTTGGTCCGTCCCGTTTTATATTTTACCGCGTATTTGACTGAGCTATTTCATTTATCATCATGCTTTGGGCTAGTTGCCATGTTTGGGGCCTCGTGCCGACTTGTAGAACCCTTAGGGGTATTACTTATTGAAAAATTACATCCTCAGTCATGTTTCTATTTGTTTAAACAATGTGAACCGGTTTCATAAGTGTAAATCCTATAAAAGAAATATGCGGGCTGAGACCCCTATCTTATACTATTGTGTCCTAAAATGGCTGAGAGGGGTTGATAACTCAACAGTGAGGATGTTATATATATTGGATCGGGCTGCACGTCGCAGCAAATAGTTATATAGATCGGGCTGCACGTCGTAGCAGTTGTCAACGTGGATCGGCTGCGCACCGCAGCAATATTGCGCTTGGGCTATTGGAGACCCTCCGGAGTCTGAACCCCCACAGTGAGCGTGTGTACCCGTATGGATCGGGCTGCACGTCGCAACGAGATATGGATCGGGCTGTACGCCGCAACGGTTACTATATGATATTATTCTGAGTGTGATCTGAGAGAGATTGAGCCCGAGGGGCTGTTGTTGTGCTAAGCGGTTGATACTGGGACCGAGGGGTAGTTCTTTTCACTATCACTACTTAAATGTTGTTTTACCAGAGCCACCTGCCTTTAAAAACTGAGATTTCATTTGACTTTCACTGGTTTTACTGCTTTAAGTAATTTGCTGCCTGATATAGAACTGCCTTGTGCTGTTATGTGTTTTCTTATCTTCAGTTATTATTTATTAATATTACTCACTCGGTTGGAGTACTCACATTACTCCCTGCACCATGCGTGCAGATACAGGATTAGCAGAGTCCACACCTGAGCACTGACATCCTTCCCAGATCAAGCAGCGAGATCGGAGCATCGAGGTAGCTGTTGACGTCCGCAGCCCTTGAATCCCTTATTTTTATGCTATTTCTGTTATTCCAGACTTTTGTATCAGATATTCTATTTTGTAGACTTATAGAAATTCTTTTGTAGCTCATGACTTGTGACACCCCGGTTTGGGCTTTGTCGGGTTGGTTTCATTCTGATTATCACCGTTTCCGCATTGTGATTGTTTAATACGTGTTTTGGATTTATAAATGTTAATTAATTGCTTCAAAAGAGGTATTGGCGTTATTCTTGCTGGCCTTGTCTTCACGAGAGGCGTCATCACGGCCGGGTTTGGGATTTGGGTCGTGACAAGTTGGTATCAGAGCCTAGGTTACTAGGTCTCGCGAGTCATGAGCTGGTTTAGCAGAGTCTCGCGGATCGGTACGGAGACGTCTGTACTTATCCTCGGGAGGCTGCAGAACCTTTTAGGAAAACTTCACATTCTTGAAATTCTGTCGTGCGAACTTGTTGATCCGAGTACTAAACTTCTCTTTGTTCTATTCTCTCACAGATGGTGAGGACACGAGCTACCGGACGTGACAGACGACCACAAGTACCACCCATTGAGGCCACCAGAGGCCGTGGACGCGGTCGTGGTCGTGGCAGAGGTAGAGCAGCAGGGGCAGAACCTTTGGATCCTCCAGTTGCCTCAGCTCAGGACCAGGCTCAGCATCACCAGTCCAGGCACCAGCTGTGCCCATTGTGATTCCGGGTCTTCAGGAGACATTGGCCCAGATATTGACAGTTTGCACGGGCCTGGCTCAGGTGGTTTCAGCCACCACAGTAGCAGCAGCTAGCTACTTCACAGGCCGGGGGAGGCAATAAAAATTCCGCTGCTCGCACACCTGAGCAGGTAGTGCAGGGATTACAGACTCCAAAGGCACCTCCAGCTCAGCTAGTTGCTCCAGTGCAGGAGTTCAGGGTTCCAGTTATGCCCGAGGACGAGCAGCATCGCCTCGAGAGGTTTGGTTGACTCCAACCTCCGACATTTAGTGGAGCTGAGGGCGATGATGCCTAGTGTTTTCTTGACAAGTGTCGGCGTATGTGATGACTACGATTTTAACACATTTTATGCCCATACTTGCCTATGCTTTATGTATGAATTGCCATAAAGCAGACCCAGAATGCTTACAAGTTGCGCTTGATTGCAGGTTTGAGCGACAAGATGACAAAAGTAAAAAATCGGCTCGAAACGGAGTGAAACCTGCTCAAGTGTCAAAGATCATTAAAGGACATTCAGAACTTGGTGCGGACAGCACTATCATGTCATGCGGCCGCACCATAGGAGTTCAGAGGCTGTGAAACTACAAGGCATTTCATGCGGCCACGCAATTGTGACATGCGATCGCACCAAAGAGATTCAGAAAGTTGTCATTTCCAATCGCAAGCAGCGCTGCCGCGGTCGAGCTCACACGGTCCGCGCCCAGCCAATGTGGCTGCACTACAGGTTCGTGCGGACCGCACCATAAAACATCAGAGGAGCTGCAAATCATCCATGCGGCCGCACAACAACTTTGTATGGTCCGCGCCAGTCGTCATACGGCCGCACCCCAACTTTGTGCGGTCTGCATCATGATCTTCAGAGAGTAAGATTTAGAAGTCAAGCTACCCAGTGCGGCCGCGTGCCAACTTTGTGCGGCCCGCGCTGACCCTGCAGGGGTATTTTTGTCCGGTTTTTCCAGCCTAGTATAAATAGAACATTTTACCATTTTTAGGTCAAGTTTTATATACTTGATAGCTGCTGCGCTCGTGAGACATTTGTATTAGCCTATTTTGGGCATTTTGAGCTTATATCATCTTAGATTCTTGTAGTTTAACATTAGTAATTAATTAATATGATTATTTCATCTTCTATTTCTTCAGTTTCTTCTCTAATAATGTCTAGCTAAACCCATTAGCTAGGGTTGTGGCTCAACCCTAGTATGGGTAATTGATGGGTGTTGCTTATTAATGATAGATTGTTGCTGGGTGTTTGTTATTTGGGTTAATTTTATGGTTTAGTTAAGGATTGGTGGTTGCAAACATTGATTCTAGCTGTCTTGACCCTTCTTGAGAAAGAGAGTCTATTACCCCAAAATTGACCCAACAAGGAATTGGGATGGACCCATGAGAAATGGTAGTCCCAATTAACGGGTTAAACCTCGAGAGAGTAATCACCCTACTTGAACCCTAGTTGCTTGGTCTAATTGGCCTACCCAATTGGTCTCGAGAGAGTCAATTGGGCAAAATCGCTCTCTCTACCGAGAGGTGTGAGAGTGGGTACAATTGTGCAACGGTTATAACATTGATCCCAAATATGTCAATCTATTGTTAGTATTTTCTACCCATTATTTAACCACCTAGGTGATGCCACGACCCTAGTGTCTTTCTCTATATTAATCACAACTTAGAACATATCTCTTAGTATAATTTAGCTTTAGGTTGTAGTTGACAATAGTAGTTATTTAAACAACAAAAACCCAAAAATGATTGAAGTACAATTAGAAGCAAAAACCCGCATTCCTAGTCTAAACAAATACGCAACTCCATTCCAAGCTCCCTGTGGAAATTGACCCCGATACCACTATTCGGGTAAAAGTCTTAGCGCCCACTCTTCCTACCTTAGTGTAAGGTTGATTTTGCTGCGATCAGTATGCTCCGTACAACGGTGATCCTTGAGTCCAGTGGTGTG
Organism: Nicotiana glauca; assembly: GCA_026770625.1. Lineage (NCBI taxonomy): Eukaryota > Viridiplantae > Streptophyta > Magnoliopsida > Solanales > Solanaceae > Nicotiana > Nicotiana glauca. Next base: position 249,620 of record MU767412.1, on the reverse strand, counting down.
GCTTTTATTATTTTTTAGTTTACTGGAGCTGCCTTTACATGGCGGGAGGCGTATGAGCGGCGTAGGGCGGTTGGTGCAGCACTTTTGACTCGGCAGGAGTTCTCCACTCTCTTCTTGGAGAAGTATGTACCGTAGTCCCGCAGAGAGGACTTGCGCAGACAGTTTCAGTGGCTACGACAGGGAGATTTGACAGTGTCCCAGTATGAGATGAGATTTTCAGAGTTGGCTCGCCATGCAGCTTGGCTGGTTCCGACAGATTGTGAGCGTATACAGAGGTTTGTTGATGGTCTCAACTACCCTTTTTGTGTTCTTATGACAAGAGAGCGAGTGCTGGGTGCCACATTCGAGGAGGTGGTTGATATAGCTCGAGAGATTGAGTCGGTTCGCTGACAGGATCGAGATGAGAGGGAGGCCAAGAGGCCTCGAGGTTCTGGTAGTTACAATTGTGCTCCTTCGAGGGGCCAGTTCTAGCAGGGTCAGGGTCGTTCTTTTAGGCCCGCTCAGTCAGCCCTTCCCGAGTATCGCGGGGCATCTTCAGGTCGTGGTTATCAGGGTTCTCAGCAGAGTCAGCCATCTCTCAGCGCTCTACCAGCACAGAGTTCATCTCGTGCTCCATCTGCTCAGGGTTCTTCCAGGCCGAGTGCATCAGCTAGTCACTCCGGTGCGAGGGGTTCCCTTCAGTCCCAGTCCCCAGCACATGGGAGTTTCTTTGAGTGTGGAGAGTTTGGGCATATGCAGAGGGAGTGTCCTCGTCATGCTGCTAGCTCATCTCAGCAGAGGGGTCAGCCCTCATCTTCAGGTCCAGTTTATTCAGCAGCCGCCCCGCCAGCTAAGGGTGAGGGTCAGGCAGCCAGGGGTCACCCCAGAGGCGCAGGTCGATCGGGCGGTGGTCAAGCTCACTTTTAAGCTCTTCAGGGCAGGACAAATGCCATTGCTTCAGATGCCGTCATTACAGGTATTATTTCAGTCTGCCACAGGGATGCCTCAGTCTTATTTGATCCCGGTTCCACCTATTCTTTGGTGTCCTCATATTTTGCTCATTATTTGGGTACGACCCGAGGGTGTCTTGATTTACCTGTTCATGTATCTACCCTGGTGGTCGTTACTATTGTTGTTGACCATGTATACTGGTCGTGTTTGGTGACCATTGGGGGTCTAGAGACCCGAGTTGATCTATTACTATTGAGCATGGTGGATTTTGATGTTATTTTGGGCATGGACTGGTTATCTCTGTGTCGTGCTATTCTGGACTATCATGCTAAGACAGTCACTCTGGCTATATCGGGTGTACCAAAGATCGAGTGGCGTGGTGTGACTGACTATGTTCCTAGCAGGGTGATTTCATTCTTAAAGGCCCAGCATATGGTTGGGAAGGGTTGCCTTTCATATTCGTCATTTGTGAGAGATGTTGGAGCCGTGACTCCTAGCATTGATTTTGTCCCTGTTGTGAGGGAGTTTCCCGTTGTGTTTCTTGCAGACCTACCGGGCATGCCGCTGGACAGGGATATTAAGTTTGGTATTGACCTGGTGCCGGGCACTCAGTCCATTTCCATTCCGCCATATCGTATGGCACTAGCAGAGTTGAAAGAATTGAAGGATCAGCTTCAGTAACTCCTAGATAAGGGGTTCATCTAGCCTAGAGTATCACCGTGGAGTGCACCGGTTCTATTTGTGAAGAAGAAGGATAGCACCATGAGAATGTGCATCGACTACAGGCAACTGAACAAAGTAACAGTGAAGAACAAATACCTTCTGCCTCGCATTGATGATTTATTTGACCAGCTTCAGGGAGCGAGGGTGTTCTCCAAGATTGATCTCCGTTCGGGCTATCACCAGTTGAAGATCAGGGATTCGGATATTATGAAGACTGCTTTCAGGACTAGATATGGGTACTATGAGTTTCTTGTCATGTCTTTCGGCTGACTAATGCCCCAGCAGCGTTCATGCATTTGATGAACAGTGTATTTCATCCTTATCTGGATTCATTCGTTATTGATTTCATTGATGATATTCTGGTGTACTCGCGTAGCCAGGAGGAGCACGCACAACATTTGCAAGTTGTATTGCAGAGATTGAGGGAGGAGAAGCTTTATGCAAAGTTCTCCAAGTGTGAGTTTTGGCTCAGGTCAGTAGCTTTCTTGGGGCACGTGGTGTCCAGTGAGGGTATTCAGGTCGACCCGAAGAAGATAGAGGTGGTGCAGAGTTGGCCTAGACCGACCTCAGCCACAGAGATTTGTAGTTTCCTTGGGTTGGCAGGTTATTATCGCCCGTTTGTTCAAGGATTTTCTTCTATTGCATTGACCTTGACCAAGTTGACTCAGAAGGGTGCTCCATTTGTATGGTTGGACGAGTGCGAGGAGAGCTTTCAGAAGCTCAAGACAGCTTTGACCATGACTCTAGTATTGGTTTTGCCCTCGGCCTCAGGTTCTTACACTGTATATTATGATGTTTCGAGAGTTGGGATCGGATGTGTATTGATATAGGAGGGTAGAGTTATTGCTTATGCTTCTCGTCAGTTGAAACCCCACGAGAAGAACTACCTTGTACATGATTTGGAGTTGGCTGCTATAGTTCATGCTTTGAAGATTTGGAGGCACTACTTGTATGGAGTATCTTGTGAGGTATTCACTGATCATCGCAGTCTTCAGCATCTATTCAAGCAAAAGGATCTTAATTTGAGGCAGCGGAGGTGGCTAGAGTTACTTAAGGATTATGACATTACCATTCTGTATCACCCAGGGAAGGCCAATGTAGTGGCCGATGCTTTGAGCCGAAAGGTAGTTAGTATGGGGAGCTTGACATACATTCCAGTTGGGGAGAAACCCTTTGCAGTTGATGTTCAGGCTTTGGCTAATCGGTTGGTGAGACTAGATATTTCGAAGCCCAGTCGGGTGTTGGCTTGTGTGGTTTCTCGGTCTTCCTTATATGAAAGCATCAGAGAGCGCCAGTATGATGACTCGCATTTGCTTATCCTTAAGGACAGGGTCCAACATGATGATGCCAGGGATGTGACCATTGGTGATGACGGCGTGTTGAGGATGCAGGGTCGGATTTGTGTGCCCAACGTGGATGGGCTTCAGGAGTTGATATTGGAGGAGGCCCACAGCTCGCGGCATTCCATTCATCCGGGTGCCGCGAAGATGTATCAGGATTTGAGGCAGCACTATTGGTAGCGGAGGATGAAGAAGGATATTATAGGATTTGTGGCTCGGTATCTCAACTGTCAGCAGGAAAAATACGAGCACCAGAGACCGGGTGGTGTACTTCAACGGATGATTATTCCAGAGTGGAAATGGGAGAGGATTTCTATGGATTTTGTGAGTGGTCTCCCTCGGACTTTGAAGAAGTTCGATTCGATTTGGGTGATTGGGGACCGGCTGACCAAGTCCGCACACTTCATTCCGGTATGTACTACCTATTCTTCAGAGCGGCTAGCAGGGATCTTTATCCAGGGGATTTTCCGATTGCATGGTGTCCCAGTGTCTATTATCTCAGATAGGGGTACTCAGTTTACTTCTCAGTTCTGGAAGACCTTTCAGCGGGAGTTGGGTACACATGTGGAGTTGAGCACAGCGTTTCATCCTCAGACGGACGGACATTCCGAGCGTACTATTCAGATATTAGAGGACATGTTGTGTGCCTGTGTTATTGATTTTGGGGGTTTTTAGGATGAGTTTTTTCCGCTTGCAGAGTTTGCCTACAACAACAGTTATCAGTCGAGCATTCAGATGGCTCCGTATGAGGCGTTGTATGGGAGGTGGTATAGATCTCCTGTTGGATGGTTCGAGCCCGGCGAGGCTAGACTATTGGGGACAGAGTTGATTCAGGATGCCTTAGAGAAGGTGAAGTTAATTCAGGAGAGGCTCCGTATAGCACAGTCACGTCAGAAGAGTTATGCGGACCGTAAGGTTCGGGATGTGTCTTATATGGTCGGTGAGAAGGTCTTGCTGAAGGTTTCGCCCATGAAGGGTGTTATGCGGTTCGGGAAGAAAGGGAAGCTGAGTCCGCGGTTTATTAGAACTTTTGAGGTACTTAGGAGGATTGGGGAGGTGGCTTATGAGCTTGCCTTGCCACCCATCTTGTCAGGCGTGCATCTGGTATTTCATGTTTCTATGCTCCGGAAGTTTGTTGGGGACCTGTCTCGTGTATTGGATTTCAGCACTGTCCAGTTGGATGATGATTTGACCTATGATGTTGAGCCAGTGGCTATTTTGGGTCGTCAGGTTCGAAAGTTGAGGTCAAAGGATATAGCTTCGGTGAAAGTGCAATGGAGAGGTCGGCCTGTGGAGGAGGCTACTTGGGAGACCGAGCGGGAGATGCAGAGCAGATATCATCACCTGCTTGAGGCTCCAGGTATGTTTCTTGACCCTCTCGAGGACGAGCATTTGTTTTAGTTGGGGAGGATGTGACGACCCGACCCATTGTTACGTGAGTTACCGCCCCATTTCCCCATTTTCTGCTTCCTTATGTTCCATTATATGAGTCTTGGGTGAATGAGTTGAATTGAATTTGTTTTAGATGGAAATGAGACACTTGGTCTCTTTAAGGAAGGCTTGTTTTAGAAAAGTCAACCGGATGCTGACATATGAGTTAGAGGGCTCGGATGTGATTTTCGGTGATTCGGTTACCTTCGGGGGATGATTTGTGACTTAGAAGTGTGATCTGAATTGATTTTGGAGGTCCGGTGTAGAATTAGGCTTGAACTGGCGAAATTAGTATTTTGGCAAATTCCGGTTGATAGGTGAGATTTTGATCTGAGGGTCGGAATAGACTTCTGAGAGTTGTTGTAGCTTCTTTAGGTGATTTTGGATGTGTGTGCAAAATTTCAGGTCATTCGGAGGTGTTTTGGTCGGATTTTTGATCAAATGCGTAATTCAAAAGTTTTAGAAGAACTTAGGCTTGAATCCGATGTAATTTGAGGGTTTGGTTGTTGCTTGTGGTGTTTTGATGATTGGAGCAAGTTTGAATGATGGTTTAGGATTGGTTGGCACTTTTGTTTGAGGTCTCGAGGGCCTCGGGGTGATTTCGGATGGCCATCGCGATGAATTTTGGACTTGTGAAGATTCTGAAATTTGCTTGTATCTAGTATTTCCGCATCTACAGAAAAAGGGGCCGCATATGCGGACCTGCAGATGCGAGGAGCTGGTCGCAGGTGCGAGTTCTTTAGGAGATTGCTATTTTCGCAGGTGCGGGCTTGGAGCCGCATCTGCGGTGCTGCAGATGCGGAAAAAGAATCGCAGAAGTGAAGGTAGAGGCCATGGTAATTTCCGTAGAAGCAGACAAGGTGCCCAGAAGCGGTCCCGGCAAATGCGGATATCTGACCGCAGAAGCGGTCCTGGGTGTATTAGTGAGTTCCGCAGAAGCGGATGGAAAACCGCAGAAGCGGTAGTTGTATATGCGGTAAGGTAACCGCAAATGCGAAAATAACTATTGAGAGAAGGGTTTTAAAGCTCATTTTGTTCGGCGAGCTTAAGTTCATTTCCACCATTTTTGATCGACCTTGAGAGCTTTTGGGCAGAAATTGAAGGGGATTTCGACTAAGTGTGATTGGAGGTGAGTTCTATGACCTAAATACATTAATTAATGGTAGAATTAACGTAGAAATTTGTGGAAATTCATCAAAAGGGTGCTAGGGCTTGGAAATTTAGTATTTCAAAGTGGGATTTGATGGGTCATTTGGACTCGGATTTGAGAGTTTTTTGTATGTATAGACTCTTGGAGGGATAAGGAATCTGGTGATGTTAATTTTCTAATTTTTCGAGAAGTGGGCCCGGGGCTCGGGTTTTGTAAATTTTGTGAATTTCGATATTTTTCGAGTCTTTTCGATTGGGTTATGTTCCCTTAGCCTATTGTAACGTATTTGTTGTGGTTTTGACAAGATTCGACGCGCGAGGAGGTCGATTTGCGAGGCAAGGGCATAGCGAGCTAGGATTTTGGCCGGCTTGAGGTGAGTAATGATAGTAAATGATATCCTGAGGGTTTGAAACCCTGGATGTGCACAACGTAGTGCTATATTGAGGTGAAACACGCGCTTAATGGCGAGCGCGGGGTTGTTTACTACTAGGAATTGTGACTTGTTCCGTCCCATTTTATATTTTACCACGTATTTGACTGAGCTATTTCGTTTATCATCATGCTTTGGGCTAGTTGCCATGTTTGGGGCCTCGTGCCGACTTGTAGAACCCTTAGGGGTATTATGACTGATTTTCATCACTTTACTTATTGAAAAATTACATCCTCTGTCATGTTTCTATTTGTTTAAACAATGTGATCCGATTTCATAAGTGTAAATCCTATGAGAGAAATATGCGGGCTGAGACCCCTATCTTATACTATCCTAAAATGACTGAGAGGGGTTGAGAACCCAACATTAAGGATGTTATATATATTGGATCGGGCTGCACGCCGTAGCAAATACTTATATGGATCGGGCTGCACGCCGCAGCAGTTGTCAACGTGGATCGGGCTGTGCGCCGCACCAATATTGCACTTGGGTTGTTGGATCCCTTCCGGAGTCTGCATCCCCACAGTGAGCGCGGGTACCCATATGGATCGGCCTGTACGCCGCAACAGTTACTATATGATATTATTCTGAGTGTGATTTGAGAGGAATTGAGCCTGAGGGGCTGTTGTTGTGCTGAGCGGTTGATACTAGGCCCGAGGGGCAGTTATTTTTACTATTACTACTTAAATGGTTTTTTACCTGAGCCACCTGCCTTTAAAAATTGAGATTTCATTTGACTTTCACTGGTTTTACTGCTTTAAGTAATTTCCTGCCTGATATAGAACTACCTTGTGTTGTTATGTGTTTTCGTATCTTCAGTTATTATTTATTATTATTATTACTCATGGGGTCGGAGTACTCACATTACTCCCTGCACTATGCGTGTAGATACAGGATTAGCAGAGTCCGCACCTGAGCACTAACATCCTTCCCAGATCAGGCAGCGAGATCGGAGCATCGAGGTAGCTGTTGACGTCCGCAGCCCTTGACTCCCTTATTTTTATGCTATTTCAGTTATTCTAGACTTGTGTATCAGATATTCTGTTTTGTAGACTTATAGAAATTCTGTAGTTGATCATGACTTGTGACACCCCAGTTTGGGCTGTGTCGGGTTTATTTCCTTCTGATTATCGCTGTTTTTTCGCATTGTGATTGTTTAATACGCGTTTTAGATTTATAAATGTTAATTAATTGCTTCAAAAGAGGTGTTGGCGTTGTTCTGGCTGGCCTTGTCTTCACGAGAGACGCCATCACGGCCAGGTTTGGGATTTGGGTCGTGACAATATGCCTATCAATAAATAAAAAAAATTTGAGAAAACATAAATTGAATAGATAGGGGAACATATATGAGCGTGTGTGTGTATCTGTGAAAATTCTATTGCGAACTATTCGAATCGAACATGTTCTTTGATCATCTCAAATGCTCTAGATTTTCTACCTCAAAATTAAAGAAAATTCTAATACAAATAGACAACCCAATTTAGGTAAGTCCGCAGAAATATGATGAGGACAAGTGAAACTGCTCTAGCTTTAGCTTTTTTAAACATATTAGCTGAGGTACTGACAAGTATTATCTGCACTATTATGGCAAAAGCCGGACTTTATATGTGTCATTTAGGTTTTTGGATATTGGTTCTGGACTTGAACCTCCTTGTTTTCCTGTTGTTTGTTTTGTTAAAGGTTGCAGTCATATGTTTTGTGCTTGATGTGCTGTCGAGAAACACGAGTTATGCTCTGCAAACAATCAAGAATTACTACCACCTAAATATCTTGTGTCATGCTTCCACTCAAAGGCTGCTCGAAGGTGACCATTATTCTCCTTCGCTAACTGACATATTCTTACAAATACAAATAATTGAATCTGGTGTATTTATTATCTCATGCTTAAGTAGTCCTTTATTTCAACTAGCTTTACAATTGCATTTAGAGTTGTGATGTAATAACATATATTGGAGAAGTCTACTCGAATTTTGCAGATATACCCTATTAGCGAAAATTGGTTATTTTTTCGATAAGTGATATGGATTGAGTAGGTATTTTCGTTTGTTGTGGGAAAACTGCACTTAAGACCTCTTAATTGTGCATAACTTTTATTCAATGAGCTAACAAACTACGCATAGGAGGGTTTTCTGAAAATAACCTCTTTGTCTTTTTAAAGCAGAGGTAAGGTCTGCGTACACTCTACCTTACCCAGACCCTGCTTATGGGACTACATTGGCAATTGAATAACAAACTAAGCATAGCCAACTATCAATTAATTAAAAATACACACATTTGGTTTATCTATTGGTGAACTCCTAACAATCTTATAACACCTTTTCATGATGTGATTAATGTATGTTACTCTTTCAGCTTAACAATTACTGTATGCTATTATAAAAAGCAATAATTTTTTATTTCTATTTTGACGTTTCACTTTGTGGCAAACTAGCAAATTTTTTTTTTCCAAATAAGGGATAGAAGAACAGAAAGAAGCTCATTTAACATAAGATATAATAATATTCACATAGTTGTGGAGTTAACTGTTTTAGATTTTGTTGGAGTCCTTTTGTAGCAGAATCAAAAAGTCATATTTTAATGACCAAATGTAATGAATTCAATTGAGTAATACAACAACTAATTTTATTACTCATAGACACAATGAACTGAAAGTACAATAGCTTCTACATTATTTTTTATGTTCCTTTGATAGAAAATGAGAGAAGGAACTCCCATTATTATCCATATCCATGATAACAAAGCCAAAGGTATTAAAAGTGAAATCAATAAAGAAAGGATCGTGGTTTTGAAATGATGAAATCGTTCAGCAACGACTGATATGACAAGTAGCATTATCTCTCCAAATGATCTATTTAGATCTGGCACTAAGGAAGCTATTGACATCCATAGCAAACTGAGTTGGATGAGCTTCACTTATGTCATCTAATGGAAGAGAAAACCCTTCCCTTATTCCATGCTGGAGAGTCCTTATTTTTTACTTCTTTAGGCACTTCGAATCGCCAATCGAGTGCATAGAGGCAAGAATTATATTGCCGGAAGATTCAGAAAATAGTTGGCCACAGAGGGAACCTGAAAATTTCAGTTGCTGATGATATTTAGGTCATTTGCAAGATCAGTGAATAATACTTGGAGGGTAGCACATTCCTTTCCTGCATTGCCTCTGTTACATTTTCTCATAAGATGAATAAGAACTATTGGTAGCATCTAATGCTATTTTTGAATTCAACATAGGGGTTAACTTGTATTAAAACAATTTCATTATACATTTGAAAATCATAAAAAATGATACGTAGAATACTTTCTACTTAAAGCATTGTCTTGATTGGAATATTTTGTGGTTCTAATATGAAGGATTTAATACTCCGCATATATTATTTTTTTTGGGGGGGGGGGGGAGGAGATTTAAAGCAGAATATACAAAAGGTTCTTCAACGAAAAATGAAGGAATGCTTTTTTGCTGAAGCATTTTTGTTAGGTTGATTCCGTTGTCTTTCGGACATTTTGTGATGGAAAAGCTTGGCAGCAGCTAAAGTAATTTAGTTTTTTGTCAAGGTGTTTCTTGCCTAACCTTGTAGTCTAGAATGTCTAAGGTTAAGTACGTACTAATCATGGGAACACTAGCTCTAAATATTTATAACTGATTCTTCTAAGTTCAACTTAAATTTATTGGGTTCACTTCTCTTAGGATTTCTTAAATGATGATAGTTCGCGTTCTTTAACTTTGTTCTGCTCTTTGGAAGAAACTAAAAAGTCTTTCAGAATTTGTCAATTTGTTGCAAGTAATTGAAATTTAGTTTAG
>MU767412.1:206330-238726 GCA_026770625.1 Nicotiana glauca | reverse complement strand
AGGGAAGGGGAAGTTAAAGTAGAATATACAAAAGGTTCTTCAACGAAAAATGACGGAATGCTTTTTTGCTGAAGCATTTTTGTTAGGTTGATTCCTGCTGTCTTTCCGACATTTTGTGATGGAAAACCTTGGCACCAGCTAAAGTAGTTTAGTTTTTTGTCAAGGTGTTTCTTGCCTAACCTTGTAGTCTAGAATGTCTAAGGTTAAGTAGGTACTAATCATGGGACCACTAGCTCTAAATATTTATAACTGATTCTTCTAAGTTCAACTTAAATTTACTGGGTTCACTTCTCTTAGGATTTATTAAAAGATGATAGTTTGCGTTCTTTAACTTTGTTCTGCTCTTTGGAAGAAACTTAAAAGTCTTTCAGAAATTGTCAATTTGTTGCAAGTAATTAAAATTTAGTGTAGTAGTAGTAGTATTCAATATAGTATCTTTCTTTAGAGTTCAGTGTATTCATGATATGTCTAGCTATATTTTGTTTAGGTACTTTGATTAGTGGAGAAGAAAATTCATTCTTTTTGGAGGTAAAGTTGATGTTTGAGAAGCTATATTATCTCTTTTAATATGATACATTTTGCTTCTCCTATTTGAGCAGCTATTATCTCTGCTAATGTGATACATTTTGCTTCTTAAGTTTAGCTACTTGCTTGATTAGTAGTGAACAAACTTTATTCTTGTCGGGTGAAGATTGATGTTTGAGCAGCTATTATCTCTGCTAATGTGATACATTTCACTTCTCCTTTTTGGTTGTGTGAATCAGTCTCAAAAGTTTTTCCGGGAACAAGCTTAGACTTCAAGTAGCTTTTGAGTTTGCAACATTCACATACATCTTTTGATGAACCACTATGCTAGTGGAACAAGAACAACTCAAATTATAACTTTCCACCTTTTTCATGTAATAACATCTAACATTATCTTTTTTCCTTGTATAAACTGCAGAATATATAAGATCGTGGACTCAAATTTTATCCTAATGTTCTATTTTGCACATTTATATATTTTAATTGTGAACATTTAAGAGCCTTTTATCGATGGATTGGTGGCTGGAGTAGTGCGATAATGAGTTGAATCTTTTTTTACTTGACTTTGTGTTATTGTGTTTGACAATTAACTTTTAGGTGTGGCCGTAAGTATTTGCATGCCATGTGGGGCATATGCCTGTGCATGGCACGGGCACACATCATCTAGTAACTATATAATAAGCAAAGGTTCATCAGTATGACGAAGGGCATTATTGTAAATGTAATCCACTTTATGGGTAATTGCTATGCTGTCTTTGTTCATTATCGCAAACACTGTGTTTTAGGTTACAAGGAACATTTTCATATCTTTCTTCAACTCCTCTGTATTTCTTTTTCCTCTATCTGATAATTTCTCATCACTTCTGGGTATCATTTCCCAAATTATCCATTTTCGGTTTCTAATTTTCTAGCTTTTCTTTCATTCGTTACTTCTGGTAAGTTTTCCTCTATTTTTTGCCTTTCTTGCAGTGATTTCTGCCGTTCACTTCGGAATTCCTTTAAAAGTTTGTCTATTTTTGCTTCAATTTTTAGTTTTCTTAATCTTCCGCATAATTTCTAGCTTAATTTTCTATATGCATGTCAGTAAGTCAACTCTATCTGATGTGCACATGCATGTTTGAGATTGTACCTGGTGCATATAAGTTTATATTATTTTGGCTTACTCATCTTTAATATCTGTTCATCTTTTGGAACTAATTACTAACTATAAATCGAAATGTCAATGCAAAATCTATTGTATTATGCTTTTTGTTGGAAGATTGGGTCTGTGCTACAATAGCAAAGATTTAATTGGTGATAATATCGGTTTATTTGTAAACATACTTTCATTGTGTTCTCTTTCTGTAAATCTTAATATATCTTATAGTTAATAATACTTTCCATCTGAATGTTTTTTTTTTATTTTTTTCTCTTATTTTACTTAATTGTTTTGATTGTTTTTCAATTTTGACTCAAGACGATGAGATTTCAAACTGTGCAAACTGATGAATCCAAAGTGTTCAGCGAAATGCCTGAAACAACACAAAATTATTTGGTAAGAATTTCTTTTGTTTCTCTTTTGTATTATTGAGCAAATTAGGACTACCTTCAACTATACAAAGTTTTACATTCCTCTGAATTGGGGACATTTTTCATAAAAGTTATACAAATGAAGAAATACTTATAAAAGGCTAGAAGCAATAGTAGCGTTTTGCATTTTTTTTTTTTATTTCAGTTGGATTTGTTGTTGTTTGGTAATTGACCATGGTATTAAAGTTGAGATGGTTAATAATTAAGTTGTTATTGATGATTCTTTTTTTGTCTACCTAATCTTTTCTTGGCCAAGTATTGATGGACCTGTAATAATGTTTTTCAATTTTGACTCAAGACGATGAGATTTCAAACTGTGCAAACTGATGAATCCAAAGTGTTCAGCGAAATGCCTGAAACAACACAAAATTATTTGGTAAGAATTTCTTTTGTTTCTCTTTTGTATTATTGAGCAAATTAGGACTACCTTCAACTATACAAAGTTTTACATTCCTCTGAATTGGGGACATTTTTCATAAAAGTTATACAAATGAAGAAATACTTATAAAAGGCTAGAAGCAATAGTAGCGTTTTGCATTTTTTTTTTGTTATTTCAGTTGGATTTGTTGTTGTTTGGTAATTGACCATGGTATTAAAGTTGAGATGGTTAATAATTAAGTTGTTATTGATGATTCCTTTTTTGTCTACCTAATCTTTTCTTGGCCAAGTATTGATGGACCTGTAATAATGTGAAAATAAATTCTATTTAAAGTACTTCTCTATGCAGTAAAAGATTATAGAATGATAAAACTAAATCGTTGGACTTTTAGATTCAGGCGACGATGAATTTTTTGAAGCCCTAACAATGATGTTGATGCTGGTGACAAACAGATTGGAAAAAATGTCGGTGAACTATCAATGTGTTGTATTTAAACCTTTCAATAGTGAGATTTTGAATGCAGAATTTACCATAACTCAGAAGGTAAGAAAATTATGTTGTATTTAAGATATGCACAATATTATTTTTTAATTTTTCACTATCTATAGATATTTCATTCTTGACTATAATATTTTCTGCTTATGCATGTCCACTTCTGAATATTTTGTGTTAATTTGGTAGTAAGAACTGGCACTGAAAGGAACTCAATGAAAATAAAGGCTATATGAACGAAATCCTCAAAGGTCAGTAATGCACGCATTTATGTTCAATAATAATGTCGGTTGCCTTTATCTTGCTTATTTTTAACATTGGTGGTAAAATAGCTCAAAAATATGAGGTAAAAGAGTGTGATTCAATGATAAGGGCCTTATTGTTAACCGAAAATCTGGGGGAATTATCAATCTTCTTTTACCACAATGAGACATTGTTGCTTCTTTCAAGGTATACCCATACATTGTGTTCTTGTTTCCTAAGAAAGATTTAGTTAGTATTGTCTACAATATTGTTGGTGTGGACTTAGATCAGTAGATTGTGTTTGAAAAAGAATATTTATATGATGTTATTTAGACTGGGTTTTGGCTTTACAGGATTGAAGTTTATGGAAAGAGAGCAAGAAATCTCACTAGCTTTTAGTAGCTTTTTGGCTGAGTTTGAAGCGATTCACCAAGATGAAAAAAAACGTTCAAGGATCATGCATCTGAAGAATTCCTGAAATTTACTTGGGTAACTTTGCTAAATGTCATAGTTATGAGGTTAGACTTTTTTGCCACTCTTTTTGATTGGTTAAGGTGTATTATTAATTAATTTAGTTATTTCTTCCTTAAACTTATTGTAGGATCTGTCGACAAAATGATGTCGGGGGAGTAATACTCAGTTTTATATCCATTTTCCTTTCTTCAAAGATTCTATTAATTTAATTTGGATGTTTGTGAAGAAATAGTCATTGTTAGATCAAATTAACTTGAATGCGGTTGTGTCACTTAGAATACGAAAGGGTGCTTTACTACTCAAGACAATTAATATAGAACAAAGAAAAAGCGAAAAAATATACTTGAGCAATGAAAGTTAATGTGACATCAATGTGAGTAGTTACTTTAATGTAATTGATGCAGAAGTTGAATTATCTTTATAATAATCTCTTAATAATAAAACATCTCATTGGACCTTTTTCTTTAACAATCAATGGGAATATAAAATCGTATGGGAATGCAAAAGGCGAGATAAAACCATATTAACCTGTTGATATTGGCACTTACTCAATGTTAATAAATTGAATAGTGAGCAGTAAAGTGCATTACTCCTACTTACCTTGTGGCTATGGGGAGTAAAGGCTTAAGTTTCTAGCTAAATAATAGTTTACATATCATTCTGAAGCTTGAAATTGAGGTTTTAAGAGGCCTCTTCTATTTTGACTAGATACTGATAAGAAACGAAGTACACATTTCTTCTTTGATGGACAATTATGATTTATAGTATGTGAAATTATAAAGATGCCAAAGCGTGAATGCTTGCTGTCAAAGCGCTTGCATCAGTGTGTGAAATCTAATTCGTGCCAGAAAATCGTTAAAATACATATCTCTGTTTCTTTTCATTGACAATGAGGTTATGCAGATATCTTTTTAAATTTAGGATGGTTATTATAAAAATAACTGAGATTCTGTTGGTTCTTGGGTTCGTGAAACTGTCATCGATGGCCCGAAAGAGGCACCTATATTCTATGCAAGAGAGGACTCATGGGATTTTCAAGGGAGTTGGAACAAATGGAACTTGCATCTATTTAAGAGTTTTCACTATTAAAATAAGAAACAAGATAGTAATGAAGGTGTTTATCAAGCTGCAAATATCTACACATTTCATTAGCTATAGTCATATCGATTTTATCTGGAAGCAAAGATTTTCTTATCAATTATCTAGAAGCAAAGATCTCTATCTTCAATATCTTTCTTCTTATTTTCTAAGAGTCCATTTCTACATCAATCATAGCTCACAATTGTTTTGTGCAACCTATAATTGCAGAATAGATATCTGAGCTTGAGAAGGTGTCAGCCACGATGTCACTTAATAAGCAATATGTAACCTTGATGCTAAACTTCATAGTTTAGCTTCAAAACTTATATATCATCTCTTAACTCGATTCCTAATTATTCTGAGATAAACTTGAAAGATTGTTTATCCTCTTGAATCTATTCGTTGGTTAATATATGTGCATCTCTTGTGAGGTCATTGTGTGGAGTTCACTTTAAAGCTACTGCATAATCTAGACATTTAAACAATTTAGTGAATGCTATTTTAAGCCACATTAAATTTTTACACTGTTATAGAAAGTAAACAAGCAATTGTTAGCTATATAGTTTAGTGAAGTAGTGTTGAATTTATTTTCCATCCATTAGCAGAAAAGAAGTGACTTGAAGGTGCTAAAAGAAGCTCTTGACATAAATCTTCGTGGCAAGCAATCGATACACTTCTTGAGATGCTTAGCAAGGACAGCAAAACACCTGATGTGTTCATTTTGCTGGAAACCATGAGATATTTTTTTGTGTCCCCCTTCAAACTGTTTAACTCTCTAATTTAGTTAAAAAGGTAAGAGTATTATAAATCTCACAATCTACATAGAGGAGAGATAAAGTCTGTATAGAATTGAAGCAACTGAAAAGGGAGATAGGGGACTTTTAGTCAAAACATTAAATTATTAAATCACACATAATGTAATTGCACCATGAGGTTTGTCAGAGTTGGTTACCAGAGATGGTGTGTTCAATCTAAAAGGTTCTTAATGTTGGATGAGACAGGGTGGTCCAAATATTATTAGGCTCTGTGATGATAATTCTAAAGCTTTTCATAGTTTCCTTCACGGAGGCATTAAGCATCATACATTATGACTCTGATAGTGTAGTTCAACTGACATTTGAATATAATCATGGACTTCTATAAGAACACATATTTTATTTCCACAAAAAGAGCAAACTCTGCAAACATGCAATATACAAAATACAGAAACCCTTTGCAGATATCTCCTCGGACATTGAGCTTTCGATCTAAGAATTTCAAGCCAATCAAGATGAAACGACTAATTTTTAATCAATAATATTTCCTCTTCCTCTTTCAATATCTGTAGATAAGAGTAGACAACTTTACCAAAAGATATTACTGTAGAAATGAGCTCTTACCAAAAGAAAATGGGGTTCTTGAACAGACATGTTCGTATAGGGATGGCTTAAGTATTTCTCAGAAAACATATCCATAACTGGTATTTTACTTTATGGGCGAATTTCAAGTAATCACTGTTGGCTCAAGCAAGTGGGGAGGAAAAGGGGAAGGATCTCAATTTCATAGCTAATACCAGTTGCGGAAAGAGAAGCGGGACAATATTCCACTAATACAAAATGTCCACTGACCCTCATTCCAGAGAGCAGTTCTTCTCCTTTGCTGTTAGTACTGATTCCTACAAGTTTACGTTCCCAATAAAGTTCCAATTGTTGATTTTTTTTGGGGGGAGGGGGGTCCTGCATTATTTTGTTCTGTTTTTCATATTATTGTCAGTTTTTGCTCCATATTTGTGCAGTATGCACTTACTTTTCAGTTTTTGCACCATATTCTTCTAATTTCTTTTGGGTAGATTTTCCTGCATTTTGCACTTTTTGCACTCTATGTGTTTCCATTCATGCGTTCTGCACCTGCCTTACGGGTTTTGCTCTTTTTTTTGGGTGCATTTACCTGCAATTTTAACATGCTTTTTTGCAGTTCAACTCATATTTTTTTGCATCTGAGATAAAGTTCTATCAAAATTGTATATGCAACTTTTAGCAAAATACTAAAGTTATGGTCACATGCTCTACCTAAGTTTAACATCTTTTTCCTCTTCTTTGTTCCCAGAGAATCTAAAATTTCGGAATTGAACATGCGGCTGATTTTGATACTTTCATCAAATACTATTGCAAAAAGAAGGCTTATAGCAATGAAGTTCTATTGAGTGATTAACTTTAACAAGAAGTGCAATTTCTTTTGTACGGTTGCCCTTGCATATTTCATATTGTGTATGATAGTTACTGAAATGAATGTACATTGTATGGATCTATTATGTAAATATCTAATCAGCATGATCATATGTTTTCTTTATATGCAAATGATTATTATGCTAAACAATTGAAATAAGTATGAACCTTTTTGGTACAACAATGCTGAGGTACAATAATGTAGGTCTTATGCCCGTGCACAGCACAGTACGGGCTCGGGTCATCTAGTCATAAATAAATGAGTCAGCTGCCACAAAATTTTGGTTTAGACAGTAGTTCACCAATTATTTGTAACACTTTATAAGCAAATAGTTATAAAATTACAGCGTATAATCAACTAAAGCTACTTTACAGCTTTACCTTGCAAAAGAATCGTTATTGTTAGGATGACATAATAATTCAATAGTCTAAAATTTTTTGCTATATCTAATTAATTCAAAATATTGATACATATTAATTCTTCTTCTATTTGCATCTCGCGCCTCAATCATAATCCTGTTTTTTTTAATAATCCACTAGGCAGTGCCTAGGACTAGTGTTATTTATATATAGAAAAAAATAACAAAAATAAAAACAAAGTGTTATAATGTGCTAAGTACTGAAAGAAATAAGCAATGAAGACTACATAATTCCTATTATCAATGTTGAGCTTGATGCTCAACTTTGATATCACATGAATTCTAATGTAGCTTAATTGTAAATCAACTGATCCTTCGAGCCCATGACACTGCATTTTCCGTTGCATTTTGTATTTCCTGTACTCATAGCCATTTGATGCTATCCAGATTTTGCACGCGTAGCCTATTTTTTCTTATTTTGCTGCTGCCCATTTAGTCTGCCTATATGTAGTTGACAAATTCTGCATCCACCATTTGCCCATTGTGTACTGCTTATGAATCTTGCCTTCTTTATGTTTTAGTTGGTTCCTCATTATTTTTCCTACTGCCTGACTCCCTGTGTGTATATGTATTCCTATTACCAATTGGACAAATTCCCTTCGTACCTGACCTGCACTTGTCTGCAAATACAATTGCAGTTGTCCCTTTTGATGTCAAATTCGTGTGCTGTCTCATTGACCTTTGTATAATTCCTTGTCCTATATGCAGCCTTTTGTATTAGACTATGTTTTAGTCCTGAAGGTTTGAAACCAATCCCCTCCAGTAGTCCCGTAATTTGCTGCCAGTTCAAGGATAAAAACAGGTCAAAACAAATGTAGTTCCAGCACTGCTTTTCCTTGCTTGTGCATGTCATTTTTCCTTCTTCAAGGGAATGAGCACAATGTGCTAATACCACCCATAGAAGTCGTATTAGGTGACAAGACATGAGCATAATAATGTTTCCTGCAAAAAAAAACACAAGGTTAGTGAAAAAAATGATCAACATCATCTCCTCCTCTAGGATTTGAAGATGCTGATCCTGCATTCGATCCCTCTTCAAATCCCCTGCATTTTTTTCCTCCTTCTTCCTACTATCTCGAAACCTTCACTCTCAAGTAAGGGCATTGCATCTTATCCCCATTAACTAGCCTCCTACCTTGTGTGTCTAGATGGTGAAACGAATGGCATTCAATATTCCCATGATCTAAAACATAGTTAACCAAGTGATCAGCTAACTTATTCCCTTCTCGATGGATATGAGAAATTCTGCCATTGCATACCAGTAACAGCCTCCTAATCTCAGTTATCTCTTCCTCAATAACCCAAGGTGGCTTCCATTCCCTTTCGATGACCTTTTTCAGCAACATAGAATCTGTTTGCACCCAGACATTAGAGATGCCCTCAGTCATGCTATGTTTCAAAGCCTCCAAAATAGCCTTAGCTTCTGCTTGTGTATTAGTTCCCTCCTGAATTTCTTTGCCACACGCATAAATCAGATCACCATGCTCATCTCTCAAGCAAAACCCAATTGAGCTCCTTCCAGGATTGCCTCTCGAAGCCCAATCGGTGTTTATCTTTGTCTAGCCTTCCATTGGAAATTCCATACCACCTTATTAAACTTCAGTTTAGGCATATAATTTTCCATCATCCTCAACATATCTGGTCATCTATATGGAACTTGTGCAATCCCAGGCTTCCTCACTTTAATAAGTGACTGCAAAGTCGTGCATATCTGAAACACCACCTTATTAGTTGATACATGCTCCCCATGTTTATTGCTATTCCTTCTTTTTCACAACTCCCAAACTATGATGTTAGGTAGTACTAGAAAGATTGGCTTAAGCCTAGGGATCACCGACACAGTCCAACATTTTACTATAGCTTGATGTAAGTTCAGCCCCTCCAAAGACATTCCAGCATGAGAGAGAAAGTAGGACCACACTTTTGAAGTTGTATAGGATCGATAGAACACATGACTTACTGTCTCTTCTTTTGGAAATACACAACACCAACACTTTGAAGGCATGAAGTATCCCATTCTCCTCATTGTATCATCAAGAGGTAATTTCCCTTTCCATAACTTCCATATAAAGAATAATATTTTAAATGGCAGCCCTTTCACCCACATATTAGAGTAACAAAGTGCAGGATCTCTCCTTCTTCTAAGGTATTCCCAGGCAGTCTTAACTGTTAATTTCCCTTTTATGTCTAAGCTCCAAACAGGCTTGTCCAGTTCATCTGAATTAGTAGGACAAGGAATGTTCTCCAAAATATGATCAGCTAGATCATCAGGTAAGATTTGTGTAAGTTGCATGTCATCCCACTGTCCTCCTACTACTACATCATTAACATTTTGCACTGTTTCATCAACAAGGAATTCTGGCTGTGTGACAAAATAAAGAGACCCCAGCCCTGTCCAATTATCAAACCAAAAAAGGGATGATCCCATTCTCAGTTTCCATAATATCTGATGCTCCACAATATCTCTGCATTCCAACATCCTTCTCCAAACATGTGAACCACCTCTCCAGGGAACTATAATGGTATTCTTCTTCTTGCAATATTTCTGGCTCATAAACAAGCTCCACAATGATGGCTTGGTCCTGAAGTTCCACCACAATTTACAAAAAAAGGGCCTTGGACATGTCATGAAGTGATCTGAACCCCACTCCTCCTTCTTCTATAGGCAGGCATAAGGTATCCCATGAAGCCCAATGTCTAGCCCTTCCCTCCACAGAATTGCTCCAGAAAAACCTTGCAAACAATTTGTGTAACTTGTTGATTACATTAGCAGGAGGATTCACTGCTGAAAGTAGATGAATAGGCATGCTTTGCAGCACACTTTTGATCAGCACTGCCCTTCCTCCAATCGATAATAGTTTTCCTTTCCAAGCCAGAATTTTATCCAACACCTTGGTGATCATTCCTTCATAGAACTCCATTTTTCTCCTTGCATAAAAGATAGGGCATCCAAGGTAGATGAAGGGAAACTCCTGCTTCCCTATCCTAGTAATTCTTTCAACTTCCCTCACCACCTTCTCACTTGCAGAATTGTGAACATATACTGTAGATTTTGCTTTATTAATCAGCTGCCCCGATGCTGCTTCATATGCATTCAATACCTCCATAATCAGACTCAATGAAGTGGCATCAAATGATGAGAAAATAATGGTATCATCTGCATAAGCAAGATGGTTGATCTTGGGACTCCACTTAGGCATACAAAATCCACAAAAATACAAATTTTGATGTAATGCATTGAGCCCCCTAGACAATGCCTCTGCAGCCAATATAAAAAGAGTAGGTGATAGAGGATCACCTTGATTAACTCCCCCCGTAGACTTGAAGAAACCATGTGGTTGCCCATTCATAAGAACTGAGTACCAATTGTTAGACACAATACCAAAGATCAATCCAATGAATCTTTCTGAGAACCCCATCTTCCTCAAAACCTTTGTTAAAAAGAGCCAAGACAGCCTATCACATGCCTTCATCATATCCAGTTTTAGCACTACATTAGGGCCTGCTTTAGTTCTCATTCTTATGTCTGTGATGATTTCCTGAGTAAGCAAAATATTTTTAGCAATACTCCTTCCCTTAACGAACCCAGCTTGTTCATTAGAGATAATATTAAGTAACAGATCAACCAACCTCTCATGTATAACCCTCGAGATAATTTTGTTTGAAAAGTTACTGAGACTAATTGGCCTTAAATCAGAGAAGGTCTGCACATCCTTCTTCTTTGGCAATAGCACCAAATTTGTGTGAGTCACAAATTTAGGTAGTTCCTGCCCATAGAAAAAGGATTTCACCATATCTACCACATCCTCTCCAATTATATCCCAACAATCTTGAAAAAAATTCCCATTGAAGCCATCAGGCCCACCTGAACTGTCTCCATTCAAACCAAACACTGCATTCTTGATTTCCTCCATAGTAGGCTGCCTAGTTAATTCATAGTTCTGCATCTCATTCATCATCACTGGTACATGATCAAGTATTCTGAAATCTGTAGGTATACTTGATTCATGAAATTGCTGTTGAAAAAAGTGGACTGCTTCCTCTGCCATCGCATTTTGATCCTCAAGCCAATTACCATTTCTATCTTGAATTCTCCTCAACTGTAACTTTCTTCTTTTGCCATTCACATGAGCTTGAAATAGCTTAGTATTTCTGTCTCTGTCTTTAAACAAAGTCATGCCTGATTTTTGCTTCCAAAACTCTTCTTCCAATGCCCATACTCGAATTAATTTTGTCTGCACTCTTTGTAATCTCTCTCTATTTTGAATTGTGGGATGCAATTCAAACTGAGTCTCATGTACCTTCACTACTTCTTCCAAACTAGCCAGCTTTTGAAATATGTCTCCAAAAGTATCCCTGCTCCATACAGAAAGAGCCTTTTTAACTTTTTCATCTTGTGATTAAACAAAATGAATGGACTCGCATGGAAATCAACATTCCAGTTTTCCTTTACAACATCCAAAAATGTGTCAAGTTTAATCCATAGATTCAGGAATCTGAAGGCTTTCTTGATAGGTCTAGCACTCGGATTGCAGGTGAGCTGCATGGGACTATGATCTGAGCCAATATTTGAGAGGTGGGTGATCTCTAAGCCTGGCCATAACTGCTGCAATTCCATGTTGCCCAAACATCTATCCAGCCTTTTAAAAATACAGTCTTCCTCAGCTCGACCATTCCACCATGTAAAAATACTTCCTTTAAACCAAAGATCAAACTGATTGCATGTAGTAATACAGTGCCTAAAATCATCTATTGCATTGATATGAACTGGTAGGCTACCAAATTTCTCTTCCTCATCCCATATCACATTAAAGTCACCTCCCACAAGCCATGGTAGGTCCATATCTATTGCCAACGCATACAATGTGTCCCACAGTTCAATTCTCTCAGTTGCATCACAGTTAGCATACACCATTTTAATCACAAACACCTTATTGTCGTCTGTATCTGTCATCCTCAAAGTGATCTGTTGTTCCATGTTGAAGAGAATATCAAAATCAAATTTTTGATCAAAAAAAGTCCATATTTTGTTGGATACATTGACCACAACCTGCTCAAAACCTAACCTTCTCCTATATTGCTCCACAGTCCTAATCTGTTGCTTGGGCTCCATCAGAGCAATGAAATCAAAATTGTTTTGCCTATCCATTGTAATAACTCTTTCAAAGGCCTGCATTGTAGTGACAGACCTAATATTCCAAATTAGTGCATTCATCATTAATTAACTAATTTAGAGAGATTTCTCCTTGTTTGGACTCCTGGAACTTGCACCCCAGTTGTGTCCCTTCCTTGCTTTTTCTTCCCTCTTCCAGTTGATTTTCCAATCTCCATTTGTCTAGGGGATATTTCACCTTGTTTAGCTACATTAATGAAGTTTTGACTTGTGGATTCAACATCCATATCTCTGCCTTTAGTTCCCTGCACCTGCTCTTCCTCTTCTGTATTTCCTACATTGATCAACTGGTTTTTGACTGGTCTTGGGATCAAGCTCCTATTAGCATTTTTCTTCTGCACCTCTTTTATTATAGCCCTTGTTGGAATTATAGCCTCTTGCCTTGAGGCTACTGTTCCATCACCAGCTGCATCAGTGATAGGTTTCTGCTGATTCTCTGAAGCTGCAGCCAACACCTTCTCATTTTTATCTACTTGTTGCTGTTGTAATTCTGTTCTTTTACCTCCTGAATCCCATGTATCCCCTGTTTCCCCTGAATCCTTAGCATTCTCTATAGGCTCAATCATCTCTGCAGAACTAGGATTTTATGGATTAGGAGGTTGTGATGGATTGCTTTGTTGCTCAATTTGTGGGATTTGATTATCAACAGTATTCACATTGTTCCCCTAAGCTACAATTTGTACTCTTACTATGCTATTCTTTCCAATCACACTATGCTCCTCAACATCTGGATCTTTTTCCTGTACTTCTTCTACATCGTCATGTCCTTCAAGAAATTCTCCTTCATCTGATTCCTCTTCACACTGATTATCCCATAATTTGCCTCCAGTAAAGTTCACACGATCTGCAAGGTCCTCTTGCTCAGGAATTACACTTGTGTCTAGAGACTGAGATGGGACATCATGACAGAATTGGTTTGTTGTCACATTTTGTACTGGAAATGTTCTGCCTACCCAATGGGCAATAGATTCCTTAGGTGCAGTTGCCAATGTCAAGTTCCCTTCCCCCTTATTAGTAGCTACATTACCTTTCTTTGATGATGCCACCCCAGTAGATTTAGGTGTAAAACCTGCTGCAACTGGATTCAGTTTCTTCTAAGTAGGAGTATTCTCCACATCCACAGTTTCTACCACAGCTAATTGGTTCCCTTCATTGCTCTACTCTCCAACTTGCAAAGCAGCAAATTTATTTGGTGTTTGAATCTGCTGGCTAGCATCTACTGGAACAATTTGCTTTCCATTGTTGTTTTGATTACCATTATTTGAGCCAATTTCCTGCACTGATGTACTCTTATTTTCAAAAACATTACCTGCACCTTGCACTTGCTGTCCATGATCATGATCAACTGGAACTGTTTCCTTCCCTGTAGCTGCATGATTTCCATTCTTCTTCACTCTATCATCCCTTACTTCCTTCCATTGTTCCCCAACTATATTCACATTGCCTACTACTTTCCCACTCGATAAAATAATCAAAGGTTGATTATGTCTACCTCTAGGCTGCTCCTTGTGAACTTCTTCAGTCTGCTTTTCTTGATCATAAGGTGACAACTCAGGATGAATTTTCCAACACTCAATATCATCATGGCCTTGAAATTTACATTCCTTACAGTACTTAGGCAACGTATCATACTTAATATTTACCCATTCAACTCTTGTAACACTTGAAGCTTCATCAACAATATCCATCCTCACCTTCTTTGGATGATCAACTAGCAAATTTACTAACACCTTGATCCTAGCACAACTAGGTCTAGTATTATTGATAGTAGCCATGTCCAAGTGTAAAGGGTTTCCCATAGCAGAAGCAAGAGAAAATAAGCAGTCCTTCAGAAAGTACGTTGGTAACAAACCTGGAAACGAAATCCAAGCCATAGCCTTTGGAGTCTCTTCTCCTGTTTTGAATTTGGCATCATATATGAGAGGTCGAATCTGGTATTGCTGGCCATCTTTGTCTTTGACATATTGAGCTCCTTTTGACGCAAAATCAACATAGTCTTGCCACAAAGTCATTCTTATGAGAATATGCATATCTGTCAGATAAACAATACTACATTCTCCTTTTATTCCACATTGGGCTGGGACTATATGACGTATTTCGTTCAATTCTGGCCAACCATACGAAAGTTTTCCAACTACAGCATATTGAAAGCCCTCAATCACATTCATTCTCTCAACTTCTGCTTCAGTAAACTTCACCATTGGTTGCCCATTCACCACAGTAGCATGACGAAAAGGAATTGGCTCAACATAAGTTGCACGTTCGTGCATGGCACTGTTCATCGTAGCAGGTTTTAGGATTTTTGAGTAATCTAGGGGCTGTGTATTGGTGTTAAAGGTCGTAGGGTGCTGGGCGATGGTGGGAGAAGGCTGACCAGCCGGAGAAAAAGGCTGGCCGCCGGCCAAATTGGCCATGGCTGCCGGAAAATGAACTTTCTCTCTCTAGAAGTAAAAATCGCCAAAGCCTCTCTCTCTAGACTCCAACTAGGACTAGTCTTATAATCCTGTTTTTTTATATGTCATTCTACATAATTATTTTACTTTTGAATAAGCTCATACAAATATAAGTTCTTCTTTAAGAACAATAATTGTCGAATATTCTTTTTTAGTAAAGAACAATAGCTAACTGAGAATGCATAAATCACAAAGCTAAAAAAAAAAGTGTTTTGTAAGTTGAAATAAATAAAATATGAATCCTCTATTTTATCTAAATGTTGCTGCAAAGAAAAATAACAAAAATATTTTTAAATACGGCCCAGGAGGCATGTATATGATTTAGTCGCTTGGCAGAAAATAATTTACACGACTTTAGAGCTATAAAGAAAAAGGTAAAGTTAAAGAACAAGAAAAAATTGATTTAAAGACTTAAGTAGGTTCTCATAGTACCCCTACATATGTTGCTCTTCGGAATGGCAAATTTAATGAAAAATTCGGCAGACAATATAAGATTTAGCCATACCTAGGCATGCTAACACATTGTGGGAAAAAGGATGTAAAACTCTGGTAAGAGACAAGCACATCACGTCAAATGGATGTTCATTCCCTGCTAACAAGAATTAATATCAGATAAAGTTGTTGCAGTCTCATACCTTCTCTTCTTTCTAGGCTAAAATATTTAATCCTTATTTCACTCTCCAGTAAAAGCAACATATTTTTGACAACATAAACGAATACTAATCGAGGGGAGGATATAATAAGTTGATTTTTTACGAGAGCACGGTTCAATATTGTCACATTTCCTTTTTTCTACCCTGGAAGGGTATAAGGGAGTTTTATCCAATTTAAGTGACAATCGAAACAGAATCATTTATTAAATTCAGAGTCGCCACTTGAGGATAATTTATGGTATCCCAAGTCACCAGTTTAAATCCCGAATTGAGGAAAGATTGACTTTGTTTTACAGTCCGCGAAATACAAAAATACGGGTAATGAATTCTGTTAACTCGAGAGAAAGTGTTAGGCTTTCCGGGTTCCGTGGTTTTAGCACGGTCGCTCAACTGTTATTATTGGCCTATTTACCTGATTTTAAAACATCTTTGAAACCTCTGTGCATTTTTATCCCTTTTTAAAGCACTTTTAAAATCGATTGTCATATAGCTAATTATTTAAATACACATCGCGAATCATGTCACGGAAATTATACCCGCGATCTACAACATGTTTATTCTATTAACAAGATTAAAGTATGGCCTGGTCACATAAATGTACTCCCGAATTTTAGAAATTAAGCATCACAACTACGTCACGGGAACTGTACCCTTAGCTATGAAAATTATTTAATTAAAGTGCCTAAAGCAAACTATGAGATTTCAAAGCATTTTTTACACTAATTAAGATATCGATGTGAGGGCTATAGACTAGATGATTAGATGGCACACCTTAATTTATTAAAGGAAAAGCATTTAATTATGGATGTTCATATTTAAAACTAATTCAAAATTAAGTATCGCAACTACGCCACGAGAACCGTATCCGTAATTGTGATACTGCAGGCATCCAACAATAATACTACAACTAATCAGTAAACAAACATAAATCGTCGACAAGAAGGTATATATCTGATTAACCATAGACAAAAAATTTCACTTGTTCAAATCAATAAAATACCAAATTATCAAACTGGAACCCTTCATTAACACCTAGCTAAAGTTATACCAAAATTTCCTCAGTGTTTAGACAACCAGATTTCATTAAGGACATAAACAAAAGTAGCACCGAACAAAGTGTAAGCAGCGATAGAGACGAACACATAATAAACGACCATGAACTTTAATTCTTTACGGACTCAATCACATAAGAATAACACATGAAACAGAAGGAGAAGAAAAGATAAACCTCTATTAATCTGAAATTTAATTGACTTACAATCTGAAAATGCTAATCGACGGAACGAACAGGACCGCGAACAAGATCTAAGCTGCAAAATCTAGCCGGAATTCTCATGAGCTCTAAACCTCGATGGAAACTGAAACAGCTGCTTCGACGATATTTTACTACTGGTCAAACGAAAACACGTTAAACTTGCAGCGACGAATAAGAAACGAAGAAAAAGAGGAAGAACGAATCGGCGCCGACGATGAACTTCGGCAGAGGGCAGTGGTCTTTCACGTCCGTTTCTTTCTCCCAGTATGTGTGCGTGGTTGTTGGTTCTCTTATGTTCAAGGTGTTCAGAAACAAGGATCCTAGGTTGGCTTCGTGTGTGCGTGTGCAGCTGGTTGGAGGTTGTTGAATCCCTAGGATTTTGATTTAATGAGGAAGAAGACAATGAGGGGTGCTGAATCGTCTAGGGTTTTAGCTTGAGCTTCATGAAGAAGGAGTTGAAGAGTATTCAGTCCAAGGCTCCATGAAGAAGAAGAAACTTAGCTTTCTTTTTCTTTTCCCAAATCAGAGAACGGCTCTCATCAGGTCTTGCTCTTCAGATTTTCTAGGCCTTTCTATATTCCCTAGGTCTAGGTCTATATTTTTTTGGTATATTTTGCCAACTAGTCCCTAGATATTTTGTGTATTAGGTCCCTAGGTTTTTTAATTTATTTTTTGTTCCCAAGAAGAGTCTAGAAGGGTTCCCTAGGGTTAGCTTGATGGGTATTGGACTTAATGGGCTTGAGAATTATGGGCTAGGTCAAAAAATTAGGCCTAAAAATGAGTTGCTAAAGCCAAATTTATTCTTTCCCCGCGAACAAAACTAAAATACAATCTCATTTATTAATTAATCCTACTTAAGTAAATAACCATTAAAATAAGACTGACAGTTAAAACAAAACTATTTTTGGTATTTTTTTCAAGATTAAAAATGACTACAAAACATTAATGAAACTATTTTTTTGTAATTTTTATTTTCTTGCAATAAAATAAAGTAAAAGAGTAAAAATTAGTTGAAATAGCTATATAAGGCCTAAACTAAATATTTAAATGCGAAAATATAAAAAATCTTGGGGAGGGTCAAAAATCACATGTCTACAAATATCATCACAAATATTGAATTTACATTCACCATAAGTGTCACGACCCGGATTTCCCACCCTCTGAAGTCGTGATGGCGCCTACTAATGAGAGCTAGGCAAGCCAATTTTAATTACCTTTCCATTAATGATCTAACACATTTTAAAAATTGACGGCAAAATATAAAAGCAATAAAATTCGATAATAATCGGAAGTCTTAGCATTATATAAAACTGAATAGAAATGCGAAAAGTTTAACAAAATTCTCTACCCAAGACTGGCATCACTGTACTCATGAACTGCTAAGAATACTAAATACAACATCTGAAAGAAATAAAAATTGTTTGTCTCGACACAATGAGATAACAGACTAAAAGAGAAGATAAGGGAGACGCCGGGCATGCGAACGCCTGCAAGACTACCTCGGGTCTCACTGGACTGAAGGCCTACTCCCACACTAATGCTGCTGCTACTGCTGTCTGAAATCTGGATCTGTGCAAAATAACACAGAGTGTAGTATCAGCACAACGAACTCCATGTGACCCAGGCGAAGTAGTGACGAGGCTAGACTGGACTACCACATAAATCTGTGCAATTATATATATACACCGAAATCGAAATACAAGACAAGTAAATAATATGGGAGGGGAACGTGCTGTGGGGAGATAACAGTTTCAAGTATAAACTGACTGATACAAAGGAAAAGTACAACTACAACAAGAAACAGAGATCAACAAGTGCACGGCATCACCCTTCGTGCTTTTACTCTCATCCTCACCCAAACAATAGTATATCAACGTGCACGGCATCACCTTCATGCTTTTACTCTCATACCTCACATGTAATCAATAGAATCGGAATGGAATGACACATCGTGCGGCACGACATCACCCTTCGTGCTTTACTCTCTTTTTCTCACAATAAACACACAATGCACGGCATCACCCTTCGTGCTTTACACTCTTTCCTCACAAGAAGCAAACAATGCACGACATCACCCTTCGTGATTTCACACTCTTCCTCACCTAATCAACAATCACAAACAAGGGCAAGGGAAATAGTAAAAAAAAAAAATGGAAATCGCGGCAAGGGAATACAAGCAAATAATTAAAAATCCGGCAAGGGCACAACATCAATAATCAACTACGTCCCGGCAAGGGAATAAATCATTAACTCTTTCTCTTTCTTTCACTTTCATCTCATAGTTCACATTACCACTTGAGCCAATGCTCCAAGGATTTACTTATCCCATATACCTTCATAATTTGCATTTTAACTCGAGCCAACGCTCCACAAAGTTTAAAGATCACAATTTCCTTTCACAAAATCTTTACAACATATAGAAGTCTTAATTTAAGCATGTAAAATATAACAATAATCCCAACTATTTGCAAAAAAGGACTCACGGTCATGCTAGACACCACCATGCCTATACATCGTACTCGACAATTAGCAAGTATCAAATAAGACTCAACTCCTATTCCCTCAAGCTAGGGTTAAACCAAACACTTACCTCAACTTCCACGGCCAAATCAATCCACAACAACCGCTTTCCCTCTCAAATTCAGCTCCAACTCAATCGAATCTGTACAATAATGACTTTATAATATCAATATATGCTAAACAAATCAAACCCAATGTCTAATTATAGATTTCCAAGCTTTCTTTCCAAAAATCCCAAAATTACCCCCCTGGGCCCGCTTGGTAAAAACACGAGTTTTGGACCAAAATTAAATTCCCCATTCACCCACGATCCCGAATATATAGTTTGTTCTCAAATTCGACCCCAAAACGAGGTCTAAATCAAGAAAAAGTAAAAAGCCCTAACTCTCAACATTTCCCCCAATTCCTACCCTAAATTACATGTTTTAGGCTTAGGAATTCAACAAGTATTGATGGAAAATGAAAAAAACGAGTTAAGATTTACTAACCCAAGAATTTTTGGTGAAAGGGAGCTTCAATTGACGCCTAAAGACCTTGGAGAAGAAGGAGCTCATGTGTTTTTACGAAAATCCCGTAACTACACTGTTCTGAAAATTAAAATATAACTAGGCAAAATTGCCCTTCGCGTTCGCGGAAGGACAGTTGTGTTCGCGAAGGGTAATCTGGGCAGGGCATCACGTTCGCGATGGGAAGGCTGCGAACGTGAAGAGGAAAGGCTGGGGGTCCAGAACTTGGTCTACGCGAATGCGTGGACCCTAACGCGAACGCGAGAAAGGGGATCTGCAACACTACGCGTTCGCGAGTGGGTAGATGCGAACGCGAAGAGTAAAAGAGGGCTGAGTCCTCAGAGTCAAATGACTCTACGCGAATGCGGGGCAAGTATGCGAACGCGATAAAGGGAGAACTCATAGCCATCGTGAACGCGAAGGATGCTTCGCGAATGTGAAGAACAAAAAGGGACCTGCACAGCTGAAGCAAAAAAACCTGCAATCTTTCTAAATCAAAAACCATCTCGAAACACCTCCGAAACACTCCCGAGCCCTCGGGGCTCCTAACCAAACATATACACTAACTCAACAACATCCTACGAACTTAACCATGTGATCAAATAGCCAAAATAACATCAAAAACAACGAATCAAACCTCAAAATCACAAGTTTTTCCTCAAACTTCATAAACTTTCAAATTTAGAGTTTTAAGTCCGAAACACGTCAAACGACGTCTGATTTCAACCAAACTTTACAGAAAGCTCTTAAACCATATATAAGACTTGTACCAGGTGTCGGAACAAAAATACAGGCCCGATACCAATACGTTTTAACAAATTTACATTTCAATTTTCTTAATAAATTTCAGAAAAACAATTTCACACAAAAATTCATTTCTCGGGGTTGGAACCTCGGAATTCGATTCCGGGCATACGCCTGAGTCCCATATTTTTCTAAGGACCCTCCGGGACCTTCAAATCACGGGTCCGGGTCCGTTTGCCCAAAATGTTGACCAAAGTCAAATTTAATCAATTTAATCTCAAAATTTAGCATTTTTCTCACAGAATTCATATTTAAGCTTTCTGGCTATGCGCCGGACTGCGCACACAAATTGAGACAACTCCAAATAAGGTTTTAAATGCCTCAGAAGCACGGAATAAATAGCAAAACAGGTGATGACCCCTTTGGATCGTCACATTCTCCACCTCTAAAACAACCGTTCGTCCTCGAACGGACAAAAGAAAGAAGTACCAGAGTTGGGGAAAAGATAAGGATAACGACTCCGCCTCAGTAGGTTGACCTCTCCACTGAACATGAGAAGAAGGAAAACTCTTGGATCTCAACTGACGAACCTGCCGGTCCAGAATAGCTACCGGCTCCTCCTCATAAGACAAGTCCTTGTCCAACTGGACAGTGCTGAAATCTAACACGTGAGCTGGATCGACGTGATACCTCCGAAGCATGGATACATGAAAAACTGGATACTCGACTGATAAGCTAGGCGGCAATGTAAGTCTATAAGCCACCTCTCCCACTCGATCAAGAATCTCAAACGAACCAATGAACCTAGGGCTAAGCTTGCCCTTCTTCCCAAATCTCATCACGCCCTTCATAGGCGACACTCGAAGCAATACCCGCTCACAAACCATGAAAGCTACATCACAAACCTTACAATCTGCATAGCTCTTTTGCCTAGACTGAGCTGAACGAAGCCTATACTGAATGATCTTGACCTTGTCCAAGGCCTCCTGAACCAATTCTGTACCCAACGATATCCTCTCCTAGCTCAAACCATCCAACGGGAGACCGACACCGCCTACCATATAAAGCCTCATAAGGAGCCATCTGAATGCTCGACTTATAGTTGTTGTTATAGGAAAACTCTGCTAAAGGCAAGAACTGATCCCACAAACCTCCAAAGTCAATAACACAAGCTCTAAGCATATCCTCTAGAATCTGAATAGTCCGTTCGGACTGACCGTCAATTTGGGGATGAAATATTATGCTCAAATCTACCCGTGTGCCCAAATATCGCTATACCGCTCTCCAAAAGCACGAGGTAAACTGCATACCCTGATTCGAAATGATAGACACGGGCACACCATGAAGGCGAAAAATCTCCCGAATATAGATCTCAGCGAACCTCTCAAAAGAATAGGAGACTGCCACAGGAATGAAATGTGATGACTTGGTCAGCCTATCAACAATAACCCATATCGCATAGAACTTCTTTCGAGTCAACGGAAGCCCAGTAACAAAATCCATAGTAATCCGCTCCCACTTCCACTCGGGAAGCTCAATCCTCTGAAATAAACCAGCAGGCCTCTGATGCTCGTACTTAACCTGCTGACAATTCAAACAACGAGCCACATATGCTATGATATCCTTCTTCATTCTACGCCACCAATAATGCTGCCGCAAATCTTGATACATCTTCGCGGCGCCCGGATGAATAGAGTACCTAGAGCTATGGGCCTCCTCTAAAATCAACTCTCGAAGCCCATCCACATTGGGCACACAAACTCGACCCTGAAATCTCAAAACTCCATCCACGTCTAAGGTAATCTANAGCTACCGGCTCCTCCTCATAAGACAAGTCCTTGTCCAACTGGACAGTGCTGAAATCTAACACGTGAGCTGGATCGACGTGATACCTCCGAAGCATGGATACATGAAAAACTGGATACTCGACTGATAAGCTAGGCGGCAATGTAAGTCTATAAGCCACCTCTCCCACTCGATCAAGAATCTCAAACGAACCAATGAACCTAGGGCTAAGCTTGCCCTTCTTCCCAAATCTCATCACGCCCTTCATAGGCGACACTCGAAGCAATACCCGCTCACAAACCATGAAAGCTACATCACAAACCTTACAATCTGCATAGCTCTTTTGCCTAGACTGAGCTGAACGAAGCCTATACTGAATGATCTTGACCTTGTCCAAGGCCTCCTGAACCAATTCTGTACCCAACGATATCCTCTCCTAGCTCAAACCATCCAACGGGAGACCGACACCGCCTACCATATAAAGCCTCATAAGGAGCCATCTGAATGCTCGACTTATAGTTGTTGTTATAGGAAAACTCTGCTAAAGGCAAGAACTGATCCCACAAACCTCCAAAGTCAATAACACAAGCTCTAAGCATATCCTCTAGAATCTGAATAGTCCGTTCGGACTGACCGTCAATTTGGGGATGAAATATTATGCTCAAATCTACCCGTGTGCCCAAATATCGCTATACCGCTCTCCAAAAGCACGAGGTAAACTGCATACCCTGATTCGAAATGATAGACACGGGCACACCATGAAGGCGAAAAATCTCCCGAATATAGATCTCAGCGAACCTCTCAAAAGAATAGGAGACTGCCACAGGAATGAAATGTGATGACTTGGTCAGCCTATCAACAATAACCCATATCGCATAGAACTTCTTTCNCTGCACCGTGTCTCTAAGGACACACAAATGGGGATCATCAAACTACCGATCACGGATACGCTCCAATAATGAAGAATGAGCGACCGTGCATGCTAACACATGACTGGACTCGGAAACATCCAGTCTCACGAACTGATTGGCTAAAGCCTGAACATCCAAAGCAAGCGACCTCTGACTAACCAGAATATAAGCAAGACTGCCCATGCTGGCTGACTTCCTACTCAAAGCATCGACCACTACATTGGCTTTCCCTGGATGATAAAGGATGGTGACATCATAATCCTTCAACAAATCCAACCACCTCCTCTACCTCAAATTCAACTCATTTTGCTTGAACAAGTACTGAAGACTCTTGTGATCAGTGAACACCTCATATGCCACGCCATACAAATAATGCCTCCGGATCATTAATGCATGAACAATGGCTGTCAACTCTAGATCATGCACTGGATAGTTCTTCTCATAAATATTCAACTATCTCGAAGCATAGGCAATGACCTTGCCATCCTACATCAACACTGCTCCAAGTTAAACACGGGAAGCATCACAATAGACTGAATAAGGCCCTGAACCTGTGGACAAAACCAACACCGGTGCCGTAGTTAGAGCTGTCTTGATCTTCTGAAAGCTCGCCTCAAACTCATCCGACCATCTGAACTGGGCACCCTTCTGGGTCAATCTGGTAATCGGGGCTGCAATAGATGAAAATCCCTCCACGAACCGTCTGTAGTAGCCTGCCAACCCCAAGAAACTCCGAATCTCTGTAGCTGATGTTGGTCTAGGCCAGTTCTTGACTGCCTCTATCTTCTTCGGGTCCACCTGAATACCTTCTACTGATACAACATGACCCAGAAATGCAACTGAACCCAACTAGAATTCACACTTCGAGAACTTAGCATATAACTGACTATCCCTCAGAGTCTGAAGAACCACTCTAAGGTGGTGCTCGTGCTCCTCCTGGCTATGGGAATATATCAATATATCATCAATTAACACTATCACGAATGAATCCAAATAAAGTCTGAACACTCGGTTCATCAAGTCCATGCAAGCTGCTGGGGCATTTGTCAACCCGAATGACATAACCAAGAACTCATAATGCCCATACCGAGTGCGAAAAATTATCTTAGGGACATCGGATGCCCTAATCCTCAACTGATGGTACCCGGATCGCAAGTCAATCTTGGAGAATACCCTGGCACCCTAAAGTTGGTCGAACAAATCATCAATCCTCGATAGTGGATACTTATTCTTGATCGTTACCTTGTTCAATTGCCGGTAATCAATACACATCCTCATTGACCCATCCTTCTTCTTGACAAATAATGCCGGAGCTCCCCAAGAAGACACACTGGGTCTAATGAAACCTTTCTCAAGCAAATCCTACAACTGCTCTTTTAACTCCTTCAACTCCGACGGGGCCATACGATATGGCGAAATAGAAATGGGCTGAGTGCCCAAAATTAGATCAATGCAGAAATCAATATCCCTGTCGGGGTGGCATGCTTGGCAGGTCTGAAGGAAAAACATCATTAAACTCACAAAAACGGGACACAGAATCGATAGAGGGAAACTCAGCACTGGAATCCCAAACATAAGCTAAATAAGCCAAACACCCTTTCTCGACCATACACCGAGCCTTCACATACGATATGACACTGCGGGTAGAATGACCTGGAGTCCCTCTCCACTCTAAGCAAGGCATACCTGGTAAAGCTAAAGTCGTAGTCTTGGCATGGCAGTCCAAGATAGCGTGATAGGGCGATAACCAGTCCATCCCCAATATAATATCAAAGTCGACCATGTCTAAAAGCAACAGATCTACACGAGTCTCTAGACCACCTATCACCACAACACAAGAGCGATGGACTAGATTGACCACGATGGAATCACCTACCGGCATAGACACATAAACAGGAATACCCAATGCATCACTAAACATGATCAAATACGGGGAAAAATAGGATGACACATACGAATACATAGACCGCGGATCAAACAACACCGAAGCATCTCTATCACAAACCAGAAACGTACCTGTAATAACCACATCTGAAGCCTCTGCCTCGGGCCTAGCCTGAAGAGCATAACATCGGGGCTGGGCCCCACCACTCTGATCTTCCTCTCTAGGACGGCCTACTGCTGGCTGGCTTTCACCGCTGGCCGTCTGAGATCCACTTCTATAACCTCTACCTCCCATTCTGGCACCTCTACCTCCACCTTTAGCTGGCTGGGTGGGCTGTGGAGCAGCTGGTGCCTGAACCATGGCACGAGAACCCTGGTGCTGAGAACTGATCGGTGCTCGAGGGCAAAATCTAGCAATATGATCCATGTCACCACAAGTGTAACAAGCCCTCGGCTGTTGAGTCTGTTGACCCTGTCGACCTGAATGACCACCACGAAAACTCTAAAGCGGTGGCGCGCTGATAGGAGCTGGCGGTGCACTGAATAGTTGCTAATCAGAATGATGCCCACGGAAACCACAATCACCTGGGGCACCCTGAGAAACCTAGAGGGCTGACTAGAAAGACCTAGAAGGCTGACCCCTATCATAAGAATCCCTGCCTCAAGATGAGGCACCACTAAATCGGCCTGACTGACGGGTCTCTTGTCTTCTTTATGACCGCCCCCCTGTGGCAATACCATCTCGATCCTCCAGGCCACATTGGCCGCCTCCTAAAATGTAATATCACTCCCCGTCTCTCTGGCCATCTGGAGACGAATAGACTGGATGATCCCATCAATAAATCGTCTCACTCTCTCCCTCTCAGTGGGGAGTATGACAGTAGCATGGCGAGCCAACTCAATAAACCCGGTCTCGTACTAGGTGACTGATATAGATCCCTAATGGAGACGATCAAACTGCCTCCAATAGGCCTCACGCTGTGTGACAGGGAGGAACTTCTCCAGAAATGTATGCGTGAACTGCTCCCAGGTCAAGGATGGAGACCCTACTGGTCTAGCTAAACAGAAATCCCTCCATCAAGTCTTGGCGGATCCAGATAGGCAAAATGCAGCAAAGTCTACTACATTGGACTCAACGATACCCATGTTCCGAAGAACCTTGTGGCAGCTGTCCAAATAATCCTGAGGATCCTCGGTGGGTGCACCACTGGAAGTAGCAGTAAAGAGCTTGGTGAACCTATCCAATCTCCATAAAGCATCGGCAGACATGACTGCCCTATCAACTGCCTGGGCTACCACACCCGTCTGAGTTGCTCCAACTGGCTGAACTACTGGAGCCTGAACCTGAAGAGCTACCTGCTCCATAGTACGAGCAGCAGGAGTCTAGGCCCCTCCTCCAGCCTGAGAGACCGTTGGTGCTACAGGAAGTATACCCGCTCGGGCAACACTCTCGATGAGGCCCACCAATCGAACCAAAGCGTCCTGAAGAACTGGGGTGGCAATAAACCCCTCTAGGTCCTGAGCTGGGCCTACCAGAACTGCTGGGGCTGGGGCCAGAACCTCCTCGTCAAAGTCGACCTGAGGCTCCGCCACTAGTGCTGCTGCTCGGGGCTGAGCTCTGCCCCTACCTCGGCCTCTAGCACAGCCTCATCCTCTGCCCCTAGAGGGAGCTGCTTGGGGCTCGGACTACTGATCGGAAGATGAAGAAGCACGTGTTCTCTCCATGTGTGAAAGAACAGAGTAGAAATTCAATTAGCATTGAGAAACCAAACCACACGATACCAACTTGTCACGACCCGGATTTCCCACCCTCGGAAGTCTTGATGGCGCCTACTAATGAGAGCTAGGCAAGCCAATTTTAATTACCTTTCCATTAATGATCTAACATTTTTTAACAATTAAAAGCAAAATATAAAAGCAATAAAATTCAATAATAAGCGGAAGTCTTAGCATTATATAAAACTAAATAGAAATGCGGAAAGTTTCACAAAATTCTCTACCCAAGACTGGTGTTACTGTACTTACAAACTGCTAAGAATACTAAATACAACGTCTGAAAGAAACACAAACTGTTTGTCTCAACATAATGAGATAACAGACTAAAAGAGAAGATAAAGGAGATGCCGGGCCTGAGGACGCCTGCAAGGCTACCTCGGGTCTCGCTGGACTGAAGGCCTACTCCCACACTAATGCTACTGCTGCCCGAAACCTGGATCTGTGCAAAATAGCACAGAGTGTAGTATCAGCACAACCGACACCATGTGCTTGTAAGTTCTAGCCTAACCCCCGCGAAGTAGTGACGAGGCTAGACTGGACTACCACATAAACTTGTGCAATTATATATATATACCGGAATCGAAATAAAAGACAAGTAAATAATATGGGAGGGGAACATGCTGTGGGGAGATAACAGTTTCAAGTATAAACTGACTAATACAAAGGAAAAGTACAACTCATATAACAACAAGAAACAGAGATCAACAAGTGCACGACATCACCCTTCGTGCTTTTACTCTCATCCTCACCCAAACAATAGTATATCAACGTGCACGGCATCACCTTCGTGCTTTTACTCTCATACCTCACATGTAATCAATGGAATCGGCATGGAATGACACATCGTGCGGCACGACATCACCCTTCGTGCTTTTACTCTCATCCTCACCCAAACAATAGTATATCAACGTGCACGGCATCACCTTCGTGCTTTTACTCTCATACCTCACATGTAATCAATGGAATCGGCATGGAATGACACATCGTGCGGCACGACATCACCCTTCGTGCTTTACTCTCTTTTCCTTACAATAAACACACAATGCACGGCACACCCTTTGTGCTTTACACTCTTTCCTCACAAGAAGCAAACAATGCACGACATCACCCTTCGTGATTTCACACTCTTCCTCACCCCAATCAACTATCACAAACAAGGGCAAGGGAAATAGTAAAAAAATAATGGAAATCCCGGCAAGGGAATGCAAGTAAACAATTAAAAACCCGGCAATGGCACAACATCAATAATCAACTACGCCCCGACAAGGGAATAAATCATTAACCCTTTCTCTTTCTTTCACTTTCATCTCATAGTTCACATTACCACTTGAGCCAATACTCCAAGGATTTGATTATCTCATATACCTTCACAATTTGCATTTTAACTCGAGCCAACGCTACACGAAGTTTAAAGATCACAATTTCATTTCCCAAGATCTTTACAACATATATAAGTCATCAATTAAGCATGGAAAATATAACAATAATCCCAACTATTTGCAAAATAAGGACTCACGGTCATGGTAGACACCAATGTATAGATACTCGTCACCATGCCTATACATCGTACTCGACAATTAGCACGTATCAAATAAGACTCAACTCCTATTCCCTCAAGCTAGGGTTAAACCAAACACTTACCTCAACTTCCACAGCCAAATCAATCCTCAACAATCGCTTTTCCTCTTGAATTCGGCTCCAACTCAATCGAATCTATACAATAATGACTTCATAATATCAATATATGCTAAACAAATCGAACCCAATGTCTAATTATAAATTTCCAAGCTTTCTTTCCAAAAATCCCAAAATTGCCCCCGGGCTCGCTTGGTCAAAACACGAGTTTCGGACCAAAATTAAATTCCCCATTCACCCTCGAGCCCGAATATATTATTAGTTCTCAAATTTGACCCCAAAATGAGGTCTAAAGCAAGAAAAAGTAAAAAGCCCTAACTCTACCCAATTCCCCCAATTCCTACCCTAAATTACATGTTTTAGGCTTAGGAATTCAACAAATATTGATGGAAAATGAAGAAAACGAGTTAAGATTTACTAACCCAAGACGTTTTGGTGAAAGGGAGCTTCAATGGACGCCTAAAGACCTTGGAGAAGAAGGAGCTGGTGTGTTTTTATGAGAATCCCGTAACTACACTGTTCTGGAAATTAAAATATAACTGGGCAAAATTGCCCTTCGCGTTCGCGAAAGGGCATCACGTTCGCGATGGGAAGGCTGCGAATGCGAAGAGGAAAGGCTGGGGGTCCAGAACTTGGTCTACGCGAACGCGAGGAAGGGGATCTGCAACACTACGCGTTTGCGAGTGGGTAGATGCGAACGCGAAGAGTAAAAGAGGGCTGAGTCCTCAGAGTCAAAGGACTCTACTCGAGTGCGGGGATAGTATGCGAACGCGATAAAGGGAGAACTCATAGCCGTCGCGAACGTGAAGAACAAAAAGGGACCTGCACAGCTGAAGCAAAAAAACCTGCAATCTTTCTATGTCAAAAACCATCCCGAAACGCCTCTGAAACACTCCCGAGCCCTCGGGTCTCCTAACCAAACACATACACTAACTCAACAACATCCTACGAACTTAACCGTGCGATCAAATCGTCAAAATAACATAAAAAACAACGCATCAAACCTCAAAATCACAAGTTTTTCCTCAAACTTCATAAACTTCAAATTTAGAGTTTTAAGTCCAAAATACATCAAACAACGTCCGATTTCAACCAAACTTTACAGAAAGTGCTTAAACCATATATATGACTTGTACCGGGCACCGAAACAAAAATACGGGTCCGATACCAATACGTTCTAATAAATTTTTATTTCAATTTTCTTAATAAATTTTAGAAAAACAATTTCACACGAAAATTCATTTCTCGGACTTGGAACCTCAGAATTCGATTCCGGGCATACGCCCGAGTCCCATATTTTTCTACGGACCCTTCGGGACTGTCAAATCATGGGTCCGGATCTGTTTGCCCAAAATGTTGGCCGAAGTCAAATTTAATCTCAAAATTTAGCATTTTTCTCACAAAATTCATATTTAAGCTTTCCGGCTATGCTCCCGGATTTGCGCATGCAAATCGAGGCAACCCCAAATAAGGTTTTCAAGGCCTTGGAACTACGGAATAAATAGGAAAACAGGTGATGACCCCTTTGGGTCGTCACAATAAGTCCCTATTATTTCAAGCAGGCTAAGGTAAAGACTCCGTCAAATACTTTATGATCAACAATGGTAATTCCTATCCTTACAAACAGATTTAGAAAGGGAATTAGATTATATCTTAAATCATAGGATATGCAATTACACTTCACTACTGGTGCAACATATCTATAAACACGAGGTTTACTAGATATTTAGTTTCCAGTTTTTTAAACACCAAGTTCATGTAGAATTGAATGTTCTTTTGCAATGAACTTAAAATCCTCCACTTCGATACCACGATGCATAATCATCTACTCATATTCTTTTAACATCTTTGAAATTAACTTATTTCTTTCTCTTTTGTTCTTTCTCAATTGGTGAAACAGTGGAAAGACTGTAATCATAGGAATAACAAAAGATATTTAGAAAATTTACATCTTGAAAATATGGATTGTATATAACAACAAAAACATGCC
Organism: Nicotiana glauca; assembly: GCA_026770625.1. NCBI lineage: Eukaryota > Viridiplantae > Streptophyta > Magnoliopsida > Solanales > Solanaceae > Nicotiana > Nicotiana glauca. Next base: position 208,056 of record MU767412.1, on the reverse strand, counting down.
TGAAAAGAAATACGCCCTTGTTTCATATGTCACTATTTATCTTGCTACAATTAACAAAACGCTAAAAAAATAAAATTTGCAATCAGTTGATTGTAAAAGTATGAAGTCGCCTTATGATAAACATTTCAATCAAATGATTTGAAGTTATAAGAGTATACGGGAATGCTAGCATTGGCCAAATATGACAAAATTTATTCAGAAACTCAAAATGTTTTGACGTAATTTTGTGTTTATGTAACTTTCACTTAAAGTATCGCTCAATAAAGTACAAAAAAAACTATATTAAAAAATCCACTATTGTACATTTCTTCTACTAAATACGTTCGATATGCTTCCTTCCAAAGAATACAGAAAATATGTCATTTGAATTGCTACGTATTTTTTTAGTGTCTAAAGGTATATATGCCATATTGGTAACATACATAAAATTGCTACAAATCATTAGATGTACAAATTTTAATATTTCGTAGTTTTTACCTTGCATTAAAGTTGTACGACGACAGAAATTAGAATAGGAAAAATTTGGAAAAGATACACATGAACAACGAAAGAGAAGGTGTGTTTCTTATTTTAGCACGCTTTGTTTTTGCCTTTTTATTGCAAGTATTTTTTCTCAGTGGTTATTTCATGATGTAAGGTTATTTTCTCATTCCGTTTTGTAATAACAACAGTACGAAAAATAAAGATGATATATTAAAAGTTAAATTCGAGCAATGACATGAAAGGGAGACAATACTATTATAAAATTCGTTTACATCAATAAGTTAACAAAAAAAAATGCAACAATAGAGAAATTTCTACATCAATACAACTTCTACTGCAAAGATCATACTGAAAAGCACAAAAGGGCACAATAATTTTGCCTACTCCTAAACAACTTTAAAAGTTCTAAAACCAACAAATAAACACTCTACTTCTTGGTGTTTTGGTTGCTTGCTCGATAACTTCATCGTCATGTATGATTAGGTTTCTTCTCTTTCTAATCTTTCTTAATGAAGTTCTACTCCCCTTACAGTTAACACCGTCATTGACATGTGGATATTCTTGAGAGTCTTCAAAGTCCTCTAAAGAGACAGTAGTAGATTCTTGTCACGACCCGGATTTTCCACCCTCATGAGTCGTGATGGCGCCTACTCGTAGAAGCTAGGTAAGCCACAGAATTTTAGATATCTTAATTCTTTCATTTTTAATCCTTATTAACAACTAGTATAACTAGTATTCAACATTTAAATAGTAGCGGAATGTGACGACCCAAAGGGTCATCACCTGTTTTAATTGAATTCGGTATCTCCGAGGCCTTGAAAACCTCATTTAGAGTTGCCTAGATTTACATGCATAGTCCGGACGTGTAGCCGAAAAGCTTAAATGTTAAATTCTGTGAAAAAATGCTAAATTTTAATGTTAAAATGAATAAATTTGACTTTGGTTAATATTTTGGATAAGCGGACCCGGATCCGTGATTTGACAGTCCCGAAGAGTCCGTAGGAAAATATAGGACTCGGGCATATGCTCAGAATCAAATTCCGAGGTCCCGAGGCCGAGAAATGAAATTTTAAAAAAAAATTATTTTTCTGAAAATTGTTAAGGAAAATTGAAATGATATTTGATTAGAAAGCATTAGTATCGGGACCATATTTTTGGTTTCGGCGCCTGGTACAGGTCTTTTATATATATATATATATATATATATATATATATATATATATATATATATATATATATATAT
>MU767412.1:180394-203239 GCA_026770625.1 Nicotiana glauca | reverse complement strand
CTCAATCTCACCCTAGATGGCAACACCCATCAACTACCCATACTAGGGTTGAGCCACAACCCTAGCTAATGGGTTTATCTAGACATAATTAAAGAAGAAATAGAAGAAATAGATGAGGAACTAAACATATTAATTAATTACTAAGTACAATCTACAATAATAAAGAGCAAAAGTGCCAACAATGGCTAAACTAGGCGTTCTTACGAGCTCAGCAGCTTCAGAAAAACAAAATTTAACCTAAAAATGGTAAAATGTTTTATTTATACCGGGCTGGAAAAACTGGACAAAAATACCCCTGCGGGGTCAGCGCAGACTCGCAAACACAACCGAGGCTACACTAGCTCTTTGACTTCAAGTTTCCATCCCTCTCAACTGACTGGCGCGGACCGCGTAGAAGGGTAGCGCGGCCGCAGAAGGCCCTAGCGCGGACCGCGTGATTATGACTGCGGCCGTATAGGCATCTTGACCAATTCACCAAATCTATGAATCTCCTGATGCGGGCCGCATGAACAAGTACCGTGGCCGCGTAAGCTAAACACGAGCCGCATAGATTTGACCGCGGCCGCGTGATGAATGCTTTGAATATTTCATCATCTCTGAATCTCCTAGTGCGGCCGCGTGCACTTTTGTGCGGTCCGCACTAGGCTCTGTTTTCCATCACCTTACTTGGTCTTTGATACTTGAGCAGGTTTTACTCCCTTTTGAGCCGATCTTTGATATTTCGTCACTTTTTCGCTCAAACCTGGAATCAAGCACAATATGTGAGCATTTTGGGACTATTTTGCAGCAATTTGTGCTCAAAGCGTAGGCAAGTAGGGGCATAAAACGCGTTAAAATCCTACTTATCAACTCCCCCAAACTTAAACCTTTGCTTGTCCTCAAGCAAACAAAATAAGACCCACCCTTTAAAGGAACATCCAAGTATTTCCAGCTATCCTAGAGTAATCTCAACAAGCATTAATTGGGACTAACAATTGCCCTCAATACGAATGCATCATTAACACATTTAAACTTTGAAAACTATGGATCAAGTGTGACCAAAAAGCATCAAGAGTTGACACATTTCATCAAAGAAATTTTCTCAATTACTTTGGTCATTGTGGAACCCAAACTCACACTTCCTCAACTCTCCCTAAGCGAACCTCACCTTTTAGAGTATTGACATACAAATCGAGGTTGATGGACTTTCACTCATCTCTCTCTCAAGAAGAAGGTCACAAGTCCGGCTCTAGGTACCATATGCTTGCCCCTTATGTAAGTATCCACTAACGTAGGCTTNTAATGATTAAGGCTAAATTAAGCTACAAGAATATTGCTAAGTTGTATTTAATATAGAGAAAGGCACTAGGGTCACGACACTACCTAGGTGGCTAGTCAACGGGTAGAAGTTACTAAGGGGTGATTGATATATTTGGGGCTTATGCTATAACCGTTACACATTTGTACCCATTCTCATACCTCTCGGTAGAGAGAACGATTTTGTCTAATTGGCTCTCTCGAGACCAATTGGGCAGGCCAATTAGACCAAGCAACTAGGGTTCAAGTAGGGTAATTACTCTCTCGAGGTTCCNAACTCAAGATCATATAGGGCTTTTGTGGAGTCATTGTGAAGGCTTTTGGGTAAGGGTAGGATATGTTTTTGTTCAAATGGGTTCAATCTTCCTTTAAGCACTTCCTTTGATTCATTTTGGCACACTTTCTTGACTCATTTGAGTATTTCCCTTCTTTTCAAGGGGTTAGAGGGATACATTGTCACTCTTTCTTATGCCATTCAAAATATTTCTCCTTTTCTACTTCTTCCACACCTTTTTCACTTTTGTTTTCCTTGAATCCCCTTTTTATTCTTGTTCACGTTGGTCTTTCTTTTTGTCTTTTTCTTTTTCACTGCCTCCCTTTTCTTTTTGCTTTTGTACCTTTTACCACTTTGTTTCCTTTGTTGTCTCCCCCTGAAACTTAGACATTTGCCATTACTCAAGGGAAGATTTGGCTGCCAAGAGAGGGTATCTTTTAGAACGGGTATAAGTTTCTAGCATTGGTTCTTAAAAGAAAAAGGTTCAAGGCTCAAAAGGGTTAACTAGGGATCATTTTATTGGTAGGCCATGGAATTGTTCAGCTTAACATTTGGATCAAGGAGAGCCTATAATCACTTCTCAAGTCAAAGTTTACCTAGGATTTCGCCTCAACAAATATTCAGGGCAAGTTCTGGACCATTGGCTCGGTACTTGGACTAACAATTTGATTCCTCTCCGCACATGCTAAGGGATTGCTAAAGACATCGAGTCGAGGGTCCACAACGACCTTAGTTACGATTCAAGCGCACAATGGTCCAAAAAGACCACATGATGATTGTTTGGTCAACACAAGAGTCTCAAGGCCACGACTTTCACCATCCTAAACACAACGTTATGTCTTTGATCATGGGATCAAAGGCAAATGTGCTAGGCCCAAGTGAAGCTTTGCCTGAGGTACCCTTAACTACGAAATATCAAAAACAAAAGAAAAATAAAAAACGGACTCAAACCCTTAAGAAGGTTGTCACGCCATCTATCATTGGGAAGAGCCACCCGGTTCGCACTATACTCCACCCTTGGAAAGAACCGTGGCATTAAGAAAACTAAGGGCTTATTGAAAATACCAAAAACAAAACAAAAGGCTACGAGCCTATCTACGAAGCTAAAAACAAAAATTTTTGCGAAAATAGAAAAACAGAATGAATATGTACAATAGGGGAGTAGAATATACAATCAGGGATGAATATATACCAAATGTAACTTTATATACAGACCAAAAGAGAATAAAAAGTACGAGAAAAGTAGCTAAAATGTAAAGTTATATACAGACCAACTAGAAAATCAAATCAACAGAACATAAAATGAGAATATAATATGTATAGTCATCCAGATAATCAAAAAGTAGGGCGCACCCCCACGAATAAGAGCTGGCATTGTCCCCAATGCCAACTACACAAATAAGCATAAAAAGTCAATGAAAGGATATAGAAGAGCTCCCTAGGCCTGGTCCGTCTGCATGGGATCCTCAGTGGTCCCCTGGTCCCCCGTACGGGCGGGAACCTCAGACTCGTTCCCGGCCTCCTGCTGCTCAGCTGCTGGGACTGGGGCATGATCATGGAATGGTTGAATGTCGGGTGCAACACTAGAGGGACCCTCCTGAATCTCTGCTAGCTCAATCACCGCATCAATTGTGCTGGGGAGCTTTCTCTTCTTCCTCGGTAGCCTGGGTGCCTGCTCCTGCTGTGGCTGTGGCACTGGTGCTGCTGCTGGAGGGGCTGGATCCTCGAATAACAAGTCTAAAGGCATATGGTCTGCCAATAGCTTGTCCACATCCGTCCGCAGTGCTTTCACCAATTCTTTGGAAGCCCTTGACTTTCTCATTTTCTTGTGCTCTCTGGCAAGCTCCTTCAGAGCCTTGCCATGTGAATCCACAGCCTTAGTCAAGGCTTCTTGAGTCTTTATAATCTTTTCCTGGTTGTCCAGGAGCTTCTGCAGTGTATCCTCAATAGACTGAGGAATCTGAATCGAGAGAGGTGCTGACTGGGCCTCAACTGACGCAGATAAAGTCGACAACTTGGATGTCGCAGCTGACATCAAGTTGTTCAAACTGGCAAGAGTCTGGTTCAACTGATGGGCCGTGAAAGGGTGAGCCCGGGAAGAAGGAAATCCCAGACCAGCTGAAGTACTAGGCCCAGCAGAAGAAGGACCTGGGGGCAAGGTCTCAATGGTAGTGGTAGCAGGTATGGTGGAAGGCTCGGTAGAAGGCTCTACCGCAACTGGCTTCTCAGACTGGCCAGTTGGGGCAGAGGTAGGTGGCTAGTATTTCTTTGACTTTGGGTTGTCCGGGCCCTGCATGCTGTACCAAGAGTAAGGAGCCACAGGCTTGGTCTTGACATCATATCTTTTCTTCTCGACCTCCAGATCCCTAAAATACATAGAAAGGGTGTTGGGAAAAGGGTAGTTCCGGTCCCTCTCCTGTCGCACAACAAAAATCAACCTAGACATCATATTACCCACATTGATAGGGTACCTGGCCATAATAGATGCAACAAGAACGGCCCGGGTAGGTGGAATAGTATGTTCATGGGTAGAAGGGTCAAGGCGACTGCATACAAATGTCAACCACCCTTGAGCCTCAAAGTTGAAGATGTTCCTGTACATTTTCTTCCCTGCTTGCAACCATGTTGGGACATTACCTGGGATTGCCAAGAACTGGGCCAACCAAGGTCGAACTTCCTCACCCATCGCTAACTTAGCCAAATAAAGCGACTCATCCTTACCCTTGAACCCCAAGTAGTCATTTAAGGATTTCCCATCAAACACTACCTTTTTATCTCTCACTTTGGTCACCTTCATATCCTTGACAATGTGAGCCACATTGTAGTAGAATTCTCTAACCATGTGCTCATTAGCATCGATGCACCTTTCCTTGAAAAATTCCCAGCCTTTTCTAGTTCGGAACTCCCTTTGCACGTTCGGGTTGTGGGGTAAAAGGTCAGTGTTAATAAAACGTCTCTCCGGTATCAACTTCCTTACCGACCACCACTCCCTAAACTTGTGAAATGCCACTTGATTGACGAATCGATCTTCCCAAATTTCAGGTTTTCTAGTTCTTTCAATACCCCCAATCTGAGGCTCACCTCCCTCATCTTTGCCTGCACTCTCCCCAGATAATGAAGCTGTGGGGGAGGTGGAGTATTTTTCACTACCGTCTGCGGACTCGTTACATGAACCCGAGACTAAATTGACTGGTCTTTTGATTGTGGGTGAAGGTAGAGGAGTATCAGCTAGGTGGAGTGGGTCGGTTATGTGAGTTGGGACTGATTCTGAGGAGATGCTTTTGGAGGGTACATACTCACTCCTTGAAGAATGAGAGGCAGCCTTATCAGCAACCCGTATCAATTTTCGAGTCTTTTTAATGTTCTCCTGAGCCTGGGGAGTAAGTTTTGCGATTTTCTTGCCTTTACCCCCTCAGGAGGAACCACCTCTCCCGGGTTGTTGTGCTTTTTTACCGCCTTTTTGTTTAACAATTATCTGCAAGCAAACATATCTAACATTGTTAGTTTAAGCACAGGCATTGTATCAGTTAGTGAAAACAATTGCAGAACAACAGATGAAAGATTTCAGAAACCATTGCAGAACAGGGCACCGCAGACTGCACTAACAGGAGAAAGGCCGTGTCGGAGGCGCCGCGGGCTGCACTAAAGCAACCGCGGGCCACACTAAACAACACCCAAAATTATCACCTCTCTGAACCTCCCAACGCGGTCGGCGTGAAATGGGAACGCGGCCCCGAAGGCCCACCGCGGACCACGTGAAAGGTAACGCGGACGCATTGGAAGCAAATTAGGTTTCAGACAAAGGACCACCGCGGACTGCTCCATCAGAAGTACGGCCGCATCAGGGCCACGCAGACCGCGCTATTTCGACCGCGGGCCGCTCTGAGCCAATATATATGAACTAAGTTAGGCTTTCAATTTTCTTCCATTTTTATTCTATCTTTGAATCTTAATTGTCCCTATTCAATTACCCAACATGGAAATTATACTCAACATTTAAAACCCAACACATAAACTATCCTAATCATCATGTCCAAGAAAAACGGACAAAACGAAGAAGTTAAACCTACTGGGAAACAAACAAAGATTAAAAATATAAACTAATTAATGACAATTGTAAGAAATGTTACTAGGATTTAGAAGAACCAAAGAAATCTATGCAAGCACACGATCTTAGAGGTGAATGAAAAGTAGAAATAAGGCTCAGGCTTTCAAATTTGAAAAAAGTGTAAAATGAAGCCCTGGGTCTCTATTTATAGGAAAACTAGTGGGCCCCGTACCTACCTACCAGCGCGGCCGCGTAAAAGTGACCGCGGACCGTGTTGGGTTTTGAACATGAACCCTTTCACTAACCCTCCCATGCGGACCACACAAAAAGGGATGCGGCCGCGTGAGTCCACCGCGGACCGCACTATCATGACCGTGGCCGCGTGTAGATCTTCAGAGACCCGACATTCTCAGCTCATGCCAGCGCAGATCGGACAAAGTGCACCGCGGCCGCACTGGCAACTTAAGAGACTGTGCATTTCTTTACACTTTGTTTTGCACTGCATCAATACAATCCCTACAACATCTCACAAACAATTAGCTCAAAAATCCTAATCTACAAAGAAAATCAAAGAGAAAGAAAAAGACATGGGTTGCCTCCCAAGAAGCTTGTGATTTAACGTCGCAGCACAACGCATGTTACCGTCATATCATTTCAAATGAATGAGTACCACCACGTGGCTGTCATCAAACTTCCCCAAACAATGCTTGACACGATGCCTATTGACTCGGAAAACTTCACCATTTTTGTTCTTGAGATGAACAACACCAAATGGGGTCACCCCAACAACTTCAAATGGACCACTCCACTTTGACTTGAGTTTTCCCAGAAATAACCTCAATCGGGAGTTGAAAAGAAGAACCATATCACCAACCTTGAATTCCTTTCCTTGAGTATATTTGTCGTGAAGGTACTTCATCTTGTCTTTATATAAGGACGAGCTGGAGTAGGCATGAAATCTAAACTCATCAAGCTCATTTAGTTTCTCAACACGGAGATTTGCCGCAACATCCCATCCAAGTTCAACTTTCTCAACACCCACATAGCCTTGTGCTCCAATTCCACCGGAAGATGGCAAGCTTTACCAAACAACAACCGATATGGAGACATACCGATTAGGGTCTTGTAAGCCGTCCGATAGGCCCAAAGAGCATAATCCAATTTCTTCTACCAATCGGTCCTATTAGCATTTACCATATTGGACAAGATACTCTTTATTTTCTGATTGGAGACTTCCACTTGACCACTAGCTTGAGGGTGATAGGAGGTGGTCACTTTGTGATTAACTCCATACTCAGCAAGCAATGAGTCAAAAGCCTTGTTGCAAAAGTGGGACCCCCCATCACTAATGATTGCACGAGGGGTGCCAAACCTTGTGAAGATACTCTTTTTCAAGAATGCCACAACACTCCGGGCTTCGTTGTTGGGTAAAGCCACAGCTTCAACCCACTTTGAAACATAGTCCACTGCCACGAGAATATAAGTGTTTCAACAAGAGCTCACGAATGAACTCATGAAATCAATGCCCCAAACATAAAAAAATATCCACCTCGAGAATCGTATTGAGAGGTATCTCATCTTTTTTTGAAATTCCGCTGGCTCTTTGACATGCATCACATATCTTCACCAAGTCACTAGCATCCTTAAACAACGTCGGCCAATAGAAACCGCAACTCAAAACCATTGAAGCCGTCCTCACCCCTCCATGATGACCACCATAGGGAGAGGAGTGACAAGCCTCCAATATGCTGAATTGTTCACCTTCCGGGACACATATTCTTATCACACCATCCGTGCAAATTTTAAAAAAGTACGGATCATCTAAATAAAAGTCCAAGCTATCCCGCTTGATTTTCTTCCTTTGGTTGGAAGAGAGCTCACACGGGACATTTCCGGTCACAATGCAGTTGGCGATGTCCGCGAACCAAGGCATATCACACATAGAAATGAAAAGAAGTTGCTCGTCGGGGAATGTATCATTTATATCAATGCCGTCACATGGCCTCACTTCTTCCTCCAACCGGGACAAATGGTCCGCAACTTGATTCTCACTTCCCTTTCGGTCCACTATTTCTAAATAAAATTCTTAACACCCCTGTCATCAATCTTGATTTAGAGTCCTTCTTGGTCATCAAATACCTAAGGGCGGCATGGTCCGTGTGCACAATCACCTTGGACCGCATAAGATAAGGTCAAAATTTCTCCATAGCAAACATGATGGCCAATAATTCCTTCTCCGTCACCGTGTAATTTTGTTTAGCTTCATTCATCGTTTTACTTGCATAATACATGGGATGGAACATTTTGTTGATCCGTTGACCTAACACCGCCCCTACCACAACATCACTTGCATCACACATAAGTTCAAAGGGCAAACCCCAATTAGGTGCGGTGATGATAGGAGTTGTGGTCAACTTATGCTTCAAAAGCTCAAAAGCCTCCATGCATTTTTCATCAAAGATAAACTTGGCATCTTTCTCTAACAATTTTCAAAGTGGATTCACAACCTTCGAGAAGTCTTTGATAAACCGCCGGTAGAACCCGGCATGCCCAAGAAAACTCCTCACCCCTTTGACAGAAGTAGGGGGTGGAAGCCTCGAAATGACCTCGATTTTTGCCTTATCAACTTCAATTCCTTGGATTGAGATCTTGTGTCCCAACACTATACCTTCTTCTACCATAAAATGGCATTTTCCCAATTGAGAACAAGGTTAGTTTCTTCGCATCAAGCCAATACCCTATCCAAATTCACCAAGCACTCCTCAAACGAATCCCCAACCCTCGCTGAAATCATCCATGAAGACTTCCAAGATATCCTCCACCATGTCGGTGAAAATAGCCAGCATGCAACAACATTGGAAGGTCGCCGGAGCATTACATAGTCCAAATGGCATTCTCGAGAAAGAGAACGTGCCATAAGGACATGTAAAGGTTGTCTTCTCTTGGTCCTCCAGGGCAATTAGAATTTGATTGTACCCCGAGTAACCATCTAGAAAACAATAGAAAGCCCGGCCCGCAAGACGATCGAGCGTTTGGTCAAGGAATGGTAATGGGAAATGATCTTTTCTTGTCACCTTGTTAAGCTTCCTATAATCCATACAAACTCTCTAACCCGTAACCGTCCGAGTAGGAATAAGCTCATTGTTTGCATTGGTCACTACCGTCATCCCACCTTTATTTGGTACACATTGGACCAGAGAGGTCCGTGAGCTATCGGAGATCGGATAAACCAAACCAGCGTCAAGCCACTTGATAACCTCTTTCTTTACCACTTCTTGGATTGACTCATTTAGTCTTCTGTGATGTTCAAGTGAAAGCCTTGTATCCTCCTCCAAGATGATTTTATGCATGCAAAACACGGGGCTTATCCCCCGAATATCGGCCAATGTCCATCCAATCGCTTTTTTGCGCTTTTGAAGAACCGCCAAAGTGGCGTCAACCTGCATGTTAGTTAGGCAAGAAGAAAGAATAACTGGAAGAGTTGAATTAGAGCCCAAAAATTCATACCTGAGGTGTGGATGAAGTGGCTTTAAATCCAACACCGGTGGCTTCTCAATCGATGGCCTTGTTGGTGGAGTTTTGTGGTTTACAAGATCCAAAGATAACTTTCTAGGCTTATATGAATATGAACTCATACCATGCAATGCATTCACGCACTCCACTCTTCTGGCATCATCATTGACATCCATGTTAAGAAGCACAACCTCAAGAGGATCTTCAACATTTATCATGGAACTTGTGTCATCCACTATCACAGCTGTAACAATGTCCACAAATGAACACACCTCCGTGCTATTGGGTTGTCTCATTGATTTGCAAACATGGAATACCACCTTCTCATCTCCCAGACGAAATGTCAACTCACCCGCTTCAACATCAACCAATGCCTTCCCCGTAGCTAGGAAAGGTCTCCCAAGAATGATTGGCACTTCAAAGTCCACCTCACAATCCAATATGACAGAGTCGGCTGGCAATATGAATTTATCAACACGGACAAGAACATCATCAATTATGCCCAAGGGTCACTTCATCGATCGTTCCGCCATTTGAAGTCTCATTGAAGTTGGCCTAGGTTGTCCGATTGCCAAAGTCTTGAAAACCGAATAAGGCATCAAGTTAATGCTAGCTCCCAAGTCACAAAGGGCCTTGGCAAAATCCGCACTACCGATAGTGCAAGGGATAGTGAAAGCTCCGGGGTCTTCAAGTTTTGGGGCCATAGAATGCACTATAGAACTCACTTGATGCGTCATTTTAATTGTCTCACACTCTATCGACCTCTTCTTAGTTACCAAATCCTTCATGAACTTCGCATACCCCGGCATTTGCTCAAGTGCCTCCACCAATGGCACATTGATAGTAAGACTCTTCATCATTTCAATGAACTTTTTGAATTGATTGTCACCTTTTTGCTTTGCCAACCATTGAGGGTAAGGTGGGGGCGGCCTAGGCAAGGGTGCCTTGGCCTTGGGCACCACCGGCTCGGGCATATCAATAATGTGTTCCCTAGACGGGTTCACGGTATCTTGAATCTCTACCCCGGCCTCATCATCAATATCAATCCGCACATCATTGGTCACATTTGGTTCAACCACATCTTCAACATTCAAAGGCACATTATCATCATGCAACTTAACTTCATCATTCATAACTTGATTTTCATTCGAGGCATGCACATCACCGCCTCTTCCACTCCTTGTTGTTACCGCCATCACATGATTGTTACCTCCCTTCGGGTTCACTACCGTATCACTTGGTAGAGCACCCTTAGGTTGAGTATTTAATGATTGAGAGATTTGGCCAAGTTGCACCTCCAAATTCGAATAGAGGTATTATGAGAAGCCAATTGAGCATCGGAGTCTTGGTTCTTCTTCATAATTTATTCGAACATCATTTCTATTCTCCCCATATCACTACCCGAAGAACTAGACCCTTGATATTAAAAGGGAGGTGGATTGTTCGGTTGTTGGTACATGGGGGGCCTTTGAAAGCCTTGCCCCCGGTTGCCTTGATTTTTGCCATTATTCCACCCTCCTTGATTATTGTTGTTGTTGCTCCAATTGTTATTGTTCCCATTCCAGTTGCCTTGATTGTTACCTTGGTTACCCCAATTATTGTTTTGGTTGTTGTTTTTCCAATTGCCACCACTTTGTTGTTGGTTGTTATTGTTCCAATTACCGCCGCCTTGTTGATTGCCCCAATTTCCTTGGAGACGCCATTGTTGATTCCCTTGATTTCCTCTATTCCCTTGGTAATTATTAACATATTGAAATTCTTCGCTTTGCTCATCATAGCACTCATTCGAATAACCACCACCATCATTGTTGTTGTCAAATTGCTCACAATTTCCTTGAGGTTGTTGTTGCCCTCTTTGCCTCCTTTTTAACATAGAAACATTTTGCATTGATTTGGCACGGGTTTTGGACTTGTTGCAATTGCGCCTTTGCCAAATGATTCATAGTTGTTGTAAGCTCGGCGATAGCTTGGCCATGATCATGTAATTCCTTGTGCAAATGGATGACCGTGGGGTCACCTTAGGGCACATTTGCTCGACTTTGCCATGCCGAAGAGGTGTCGGCCATTTCATCAAGTACATCACATGCCTCTTGGTAAGAAATTTTCATGAAGTTCCGACTAATTGGTTTACAATGCACTGATTCGTGGTGTTGATGCCCCGATAAAAAGTTTGTTGTATCATTGCCTTGGTCATGTCATTATTAGGACACTCCTTCACCATTGTTCTATATCTTTCCCATATCTCGTGCAAAGGTTCCGTTGGCTCTTGCTTAAAAGCTAGAATCTCATCCCGAAGAGCCGCCATATGACTTGGAGAAAAGAACTTGGCAATAAATCCAACGCTTTACCCCGAAGAGAGAACGGGAAAAGCCTTAATCTCAACGCATCCTCGGATACGTTTGTCTGCTTGCTACCCCAGCATGTATCTACGAACCCCTTCAAGTGCTTGTAAGCGTTTTGGTCGGAGGCAGCCGTAAAATACTATCTTTGCTCAAGCAAGGTCAACATGACATTTGTGATTTGAAAATTCCCCGCCCGAATTTGGGGAGGAACGATGGCACTCACATATCCTTGAATCAGAAGGACTCTTGGAGCCACTCTTGGCGGTGGCGGAGGAGGTTCTGGAATATTCTCATTCGGATTAGAATTTGCATTGGCATTTCTACCTCTACGTGGAACTTGAGATGCTGGAAGCTTATCTCGATCAAGGTCTTCAACCTCCTCCCCCGCCAAGGCTCCGCCATTGATGCGGTGTTTCCATTGATCAACACAAACAAAATTAGCAAACAAGAAGGAAAGAGAAGCAAATCATAAAACTAGCTACACAGATAGTCAACACCGTAAGCTCCCCGGTAACGGCGCCAAAAAGTTGATCGCTGCCAAATCGACACTACGCAATGGTAGGAAGAGCGGGTCGCAACAGCTTTTACCCAAATAGTGGTTCGGGATCGAATTTCACAGGGAGCTTGGAGTGGAGTTGTATTGTCTGTCTAGCCTAGAGTTGCGTATGTGCTTCTAATTGTACTTCTAACATTTTTGGGGGGGTTTTGTATTTATCACTATTGTTATAAACTAATGAGTAAGGCTAAAACATATAATCTTAGAACTTATTACAAAAAAGTGGCTCCTTTGTATGAACCTATTTTACTGAGCACAGAAAAAAAATAAGGTTTTTGAACTTGTGGTGTAAATGAAGGTACATATATTTTGTCTGGCTATAAATCATTGTATAAAGGTAAATTATTTCCAAATATGAAAAAGGCCCATTCTTTTTTGCATGGATTAAAAAGGAAATAAATTTACATAAATTGAAACAAAGAGAATATATATTGGTAGGTAAATTGTTTAATCTACAAGAATATTGCTAAGTTGTATTTAATATAGAGAAAGGCACTAGGGTCGCGACACTACCTAGGTGACTAGTCAACGGGTAGAAGTTACTAAGGGGAGATTGATATATTTGGGGCTTATGCTATAACCGTTGCACATTTGTACTCATTCTCACACCTCTCGGTAGAGAGAACGATTTTGCCCAATTGGCTCTCTCGAAACCAATTGGGTAGCCAATTAGACCAAGCAACTAGGGTTCAAGTAGGGTAATTACTCTCTCGAGGTTTAACCCGTTAATTGGCACTACCATTTCTCATGGGTCCATCCCAATTCCTTGTTGGGTCAATTTTAGGGTCATGGACTCTCTTTCTCAAGAAGAGTTAGACCCACTAAGCTTGAATCTGTGTTTGCAACCACAAATTCGAAATTGAAACACAAAATTAACACAAATAACAAACACCCAATCTCAATCTCAATCTCACCCTAAATGGCAACACCCATCAACTACCCACACTAGGGTTGAGCCATAACCCCTAGCTAATGGGTTTATCTAGACATAATTAAAGAAGAAACAGAAGAAATAGATGAGGAACTAAACATATTAATTAATTACTAGGTAGAATCTACAATAATAAAGAGCAAAAGTGCCAACAATGGCTAAACTAGGCGTTCTCACGAGCTCAGCAGCTTCAGAAAAATAAAATTTAACCTAAAAATGGTAAAATGTTCTATTTATAACGGGCTGGAAAAACTGGACAAAAATACCCCCGCTGGGTCAGCGCAAACACGACCGCGTCCGCACTGGCTCTTTGACTTCAAGTTTCCATCCCTCTGAACTGACTGGCGCGGACCGCGTAGAAGGGTAGCGCGGCCGCAAAAGGCCCTAGCGCGGACCGCGTGATTATGATCGCGGCCGCAAAAGGCCCTAGCGCGGACCGCGTGATTATGATCGCGGCCGCATAGCCTGCATCTTAACCAATTCACCAACTCTCTGAATCTCCTAACACGGGCCGTATGAACAAGTACCGCGACCGCGTAATCTGAACGCGAGCTGCATAGATTTGACCGCGGACGCGTGATAAATGCTTTGAATATGTACCATCTCTGAATTTCCTAGTGCGGCCGCGTGCACTTTTGTGCGGTCCGCACTAGTCTCTATTTTCCATCACTTCACTTGGCCTTTGATACTTGAGCAGGCTTCACTCCGTTTTGAGCTGATCTTTGATATTTTGTCACTTTGTCGCTCAACCCTGCAATCAAGCACAACCTGTGAGCATTTTGGGACTATTTTGCAGCAATTTTTGCTCAAAGCATAGGCAAGTAGGGCATAAAACACGTTAAAATCCTACTTATCACTCTTCTCGCAAATGCGAGGAATGACATCGCAAATGCGATCACCCTGACGTCCTAAATGCGACCTTCATGTCGCAAATGCGAAGGTGTAGTATTTCTTAAGGGTTCGCAAATGCGAACCAAGTCTTGCACTTCCAACATCAGCAGCTCGGGTTTCGCAATTGCGAACCCCTGTTCGTATTTCCCATAACTGTGACCTATTTTTTTAACTTAACCAATTTTGAACTTCACTTTTCATATTTTCTCAAACCCAAACACACTTAGGCGATTTTTCAAGGATTTCTTCTTCTCCAAATCAATTGTATGTCATTTTTAGCTAACTTCCTTCAATTCTTAACATCTTTTAACATGATTTCAACTTCAAATCAATGATTTTCATGGGGAAAATTGGGTGTTTTGGGTAGAACCTAGGTTTTTCAAAAATTGGGGATTTAGACCTCAATTTGAGGTCCGATTTCAAACCAAATTATATATTTGAGTTCGTGGGGGAATGAGTAATCGGGTTTTAATTCGAACCTCGGGTTTTGACAACGTGGGCCCGAGTGCGATTTTTGACTTTTTGGGTAAAACTTTGGAAAACTCATTTTCATGCATTAGGGTTGATTCACTTAGTGTTTATTAATGTAATTAAGTAATTTATGATTAGATACAAGTAAATTGGAGGTCGAATCACGGGTAAAGCTATAATTGAGGCTTGAGTTGTGTTCAAGGTATTGAGGTAAGTGTTTTGTCTAACACTAGCTTGATGGATTAGGAGTTGAGTCTTATTTGCTAATTGCTTCTTGTTGAGTACGACCTATAGGTATGGTGACGAGTATCTATATATTGGTATCGAGCATGACCATGAGTCTTAAATTGATAGTTATTGTGTTCTTAAATGACACTTCGGATGCTTTAAATTGATGACTCTTGATATTGAGTAGAGATTTAGTCTATTCTCGTAGACTTTATTTATGCTTGAGTACTGATATTAATCGAGCTGAGTAAGAGTTGAGTTGGGATTTGGTTATAGCTGATTCTCCCTTGTCGGGATTGTTATTTTGATATTGTTGTTCCCTTGCCGGGAAATTATTATTATATTGCTTTGTTTCCTTGACGGAATTTTATTGTGACTTTGTGTTGAATTGAAATTGGAGCAGGTGGTACGCCTACCACAAGTTGTTGATTGAAATGGGAGCGGGTGGTGCGCCTACCACGAGTTATGATGAAATGGGAGCAGGTGGTACGCCTACCACAAGATATTGATTGAAATGGGAGCAGGTGGTACGCCTACCACGAGATTTGATGAAATGGGAGCGGATGGTACGCCTACCACGGAAACATTAAGAAATGGGATCGGGTTGCACGCCTGCAACGAGATGTGTACTGATATTGAAATCAGCTTTTATTTCCCTTATCCGTGTTAGAGTTAATTTATTGATGTTCCTTATTACTCTCTTGAATTTTTGTATTATCTGTTATCCCCGAAGCATGTTCCCCTCCCATTTAAAAATGGTTATTCTTGTTATTTTTCCGCTGTAGAAATATATAACTGCACAGGTTTATGTGGTAGTCCTGTCTATCCTCGTCACTACTTCGCTGGGGTTAGGCTAGGTACTTACCAGCACATGGGGTCGGTTGTGCTGATACTATACTCTATGCTCTTTTGCATAGATCCAGGTACCGGACAGGAGTAGTAGTTCGGGAGCTAGTCTTCAGTCTACCGAGACACCGAGGTAGCCTTGCAGGTGTGCGCAGACCCGGCATCTGCTCTATCTTATATTTGAGTCTGTTATCTCATTTTTTTTGAGACAAACAGTGTTATTTGTCTTTCAAACAATTGTATTTAGTACTCCAGTAGTCCGTGGATGTTGTGACACCAGTTTTTGGGTAGTGGCATATGATGATTTTCGCATTATTGTTCAGTTTATTTAATTTATGTTTCCGCTTTAATTTCATATTTCCGCTGTTATTCAATATTTAATGCTTGTTGTTATGATTGGTCAAAAGAATTTAAAATAAAAGAGTTAAGAGTTATGATTTGTGGCTTGCCTAGCTTCTACGAGTAGGCACCATCGTGACCACCGAGGGTGTGAAATCTGGGTCGTAACAAGTTGGTATTAGAGCTCTAGGTTACATAGGTCTCACAATTCACGAACAAGCTCAGTAGAGTCTGGGGGATCGGTATGGAGATGTCTGTATTTATCCCCCAGAGGCTACTGAGTTAGGAAACGTTTCACATTTGCTCTTTCTTGTCATGCGGTTCGGTTTCTCAATGCTAATTGAATTTTTGCTCTGTTCTTTCGCAGATGGCCAGAACACACGCTTCCTCATCTTCTGATCAGCAGTCCGAGCCCTAGGCAGCTCCCACTAGGGGTAGAGGCCGAGGTCGTGCTAGAGGCCGAGGTAGGGGCCGATCTCAGCCCTGAGCAACAGCACAAGTGGCGGAGCCTCAGGTTGACTTTGACGAGTAGGTTCCGGCCCTAGCCCAACAGTTCCGGTAGGCCCAGCTCAGGTTCCAGAGGGGTTTATGGCTACCCCAGTTCTTCAGGACGCTCTGGTCCGATTGGTAGGTCTCATGGAGGGTGTCACTTGTATAGGTTTGCTTCCTGTAGCACCAGCCGTCTCTCAAGCTGGAGGAGGGCCCTAGACTCCTACTACTCATACTACGGAGCAGGTAGCTCCCGAGATTCAGACTCTAGAAGTTTAGCCAGTTGGAGCAGCTCAGCCGGGTGTGGTAGCCCAAACCGGTGATGGGCAACTATGTTTGCCGATGCCTTATGGAGATTGGATAGGTTCACCAAGCTCTTCACTACTACCTTCAGCGGTGCATCTACCGAGGATCCTTAGGAATGTTTGGACAGCTGCCACGAGGTTCTTCAGAACATGGCTATTTTTGAGACCAATGGGGTTGACTTCGCTACATTTTGGTAGTCTGGATCCGCCAAGACTTGGTGGATGGATTATTGTTCAGCTAGACATGGAGGATCTCCAGCCTTGACCTGGGAGCAGTTCACACATATATTTTTGGAGAAGTTTCTCCCTATTACATAGTGAGAGGCCTATCGGAGGCAGTTCAAACGTCTCCAGCAGGGATCCATGACAACCACCCACTACGAGACCAGTTTTATTGATTTGGCTTGCCATGATCTTGTTATACTTCCCACTGAGAGAGAGAGATTGAGACGGTTTATTAATGGACTCTTTCAGCCTATTCGTCTCCAGATGGCTAGAGAGATTGGGAGCAAGATATCCTTTCAAGAGGTGCCCAATGTGGCCCGGAGGATTAAGATGGTATTGTCACAAGGGGTGGTCAAAGGGAAGACAAGAGACCCCGTCAGTCAGGCCGATTTAGTGGTGCCACATTTGGAGGCAGAGATTTGTATAATAGGGGTCAACCTTCTAGGCCTTTCCAGTCAGCCCTCCAGGTTTCTCACGGTGCTTCTGGTAGCCGTGGTCCTTAGACGCAGTATTCCAATAAGCAGTCCTTCAGTGCACCACCAGCACCTATTAGTGCACCACCGCTTCAGAGTTTCTAGGGTTGTCAGCCCCAGCAGCCGAGGGCTTATTTTACTTGTGGCGACACGAGGCACATTGCTAGGTATTGCCCTCGCGCGCTAGGTGGCTCTCAACATCAGAGTTCTCGTGCCATGGTTCAGGCACCAAGTGTTCCACAGCCCGCCCAGCCAGCTAGAAATGGGGGTAGAGGTGCTAGAGGTGGAGGTAGAGGTCATAGAGGTAGAGCTCAGACCGCCAGAGGTGGAGGCCAGCTAGTAGCAGGCTGACCTAGAGAGGTAGATCAGAGTGGTTGGGCCCAGCCCCGATGTTATGCTCTTCAGGCCAGGCCAGGATCGATGTAGAGGCTTCAGATACGGTTATTACAGGTACGGTTCTGGTTTGTGATAGAGATGCTTCAATGTTGTTTGATTCGGGGTCTACATATTCGTATGTGTCATCTTATTTTGTCCCATACTTGGTCATGCCTAGTGATGCATGGGTATTCCGGTTTATGTGTCTACACCGATGGGTGACTCTATTGTGGTTGATCGAGTCCATCGTTCTTGTGTTGTAGTGACTGAGGGTCTAGAGACTCGTGTAGATTTGTTACTTTTAGACATGATTGACTTCGA
This sequence comes from Nicotiana glauca, assembly GCA_026770625.1. Lineage (NCBI taxonomy): Eukaryota > Viridiplantae > Streptophyta > Magnoliopsida > Solanales > Solanaceae > Nicotiana > Nicotiana glauca. The sequence goes on along the minus strand of MU767412.1, from coordinate 185,316 downwards.
CATTATATTGGGGATGGACTAGTTATCACCCTATCATGCTATCTTAGACTGTTATGCCAAGACTGTGACCTTAGTTTTACCGGGTATGCCTCGTTTAGAGTGGAGAGGGACTCCTGGTCATTCTACCCGTAGTGTTATATCGTATGTGAAGGCTTGGCGTATGGTCGAGAAGGGGTTTATGGCCTATTTAGCCTATGTTCGTGATCCCAGTGCTGAGGTTCCCTCTATTGATTCTGTGCCCGTTGTTTGTGAGTTCCCTGATGTTTTTCCTTCAAACCTGCTGGGTATGCCACCCAACAGGGATATTAACTTCTGCATTGATCTGGTTCCGGGCACTCTGCCCATTTCTATCCCGCCATATCATATGGCCCCGTCGGAGTTGAAGGAGTTAAAGGAACATTTGCAGGATTTGCTTGAGAAAGGTTTCATTAGGCCCAGTGTCTCACCTTGGGGTGTGCCGGTGTTATTTGTCAAGAAGAAGGATGGGTCAATGAGAATGTGTATTGATTACCGGCAATCGAACAAGGTAACAATCAAGAATAAGTATCCGCTGCTGAGGATTGATGATTTGTTCGACCAGCTTCAAGGTGCCAGGGTATTTTCTAAGATTGACTTGCGATCTGGCTACTATCAGTTAAGGATTAGGGCATCTGATGTCCCTAAGACAGCCTTCCGCACTTGGTACATGCACTATGAGTTCTTGGTTATGTCATTCGGGTTGACAAATGCCCAGCAGCTTTCATGGACTTGATGAACAGAGTGCTTAGGCATTATTTGGACTCATTCATGATAGTTTTCATTGATTATATATTGATGTACACCCGCAGCCAGGAGGAGCACAAGCATCACCTTAGAGTGGTTCTTCAGACTATGAGGGATAGTCGGTTATATTCTAAGTTCTCGAAGTGTGAATTTTGGTTCGGTTCAGTTGTATTTCTGGGGTCATGTTGTATCAGCAGAGGGTATTCCGGTGGACCCAAAGAAGATTAAGGCAGTCAAGAACTGGCCTAGACCAGCATCAACTATAGAAATTCGGAGTTTCTTGGGGTTGGCAGGCTACTATCGACGGTTTGTGGAGGGGTTTTCATCTATTGCAGCCCCGATGGCCAGATTGACCAAGAAGGGTGCCCAATTCAGATGGTCGGATGAGTGTGAGGTGAGCTTTAGAAGCTCAAGATTGCTCTGACTATGGCACCGGTGTTGGTTTTACCCATAGGTTCAGGGCCTTATATAGTCTATTGTGATTAAGATTCGAGGTAGTTTAAGATTCATGAGAAGAACTATCCGGTTCATGATTTGGAGTTGGCAGCCATAGTTCACGCATTGAAGATTTGGAGGTATTATCTGTATGGCGTGGCATGTGAGGTGTTCACGGATCACAAGAGACTTCAGTACTTGTTCAAGCAAAAAGAGTTGAATTTGAGGCAGAGAAGGTGGTTGGAGTTGTTGAAGGATTATGATATCACCATTCTATATCATCCGGGGAAAGCCAATGTGGTCGGCGATGCATTGAGTAGGAAGTCAGCTAGTATGGGCAGTCTTGCTTACATTTCGGTTAGTGAGAGGCCGCTTGCTTTGGATGTTCAGGACTTAGCCAATCAGCTTGTGAGGCTGGATATTTCTGAGCCCAGTCGTGTGTTAGCATGCATGGTCGCTCGTTCTTCATTATTGGAGCGTATCCGTGAGAAGAAGTATGATGATCCCCATTTGTGTGTCCTTAGATACACGGTGCAACGAGGTGGTGCCAGTCCTGTTACCTTAGATGATGATGAAGTTTAGAGATTGCAGGGTTGATTATGTGTGCCTAATATGGATGGGCTCCGAGAGTTGATTTTGGAGGAGGGCCATAACTCCAGGTACTCTATTCATTCGGGTGCCGAAAAGATGTATCAGGACTTGCGGCAACATTATTGGTGGCGTAAATGAAGAAGGATATCATAGCATATATGGCTCGTTGTTTGAATTGTCAGCAGGTTAAGTACGAGCATCAGAAGCCTGGTGGTTTATTTCAGAGGATAGAGCTTCCCGAGTGGAAGTGGGAGCAAATTACTATGGATTTCTTTACTGGACTTCCGCAGAATCGGAAGAAGTTCGACGCAATATGGGTCATTGTTGATAGGTTGACCAAGTCAGCACATTTCATTCATGTGGCAGTCTCCTACTCTTCTGACAGGTTGGCTGAGATCTATATTCAGGAGATTGTTTGCCTTCATGGTGTGCCCGTATATATCATTTCAGACCGGGGTACGCAGTTTACCTCGTGCTTCTGGAGAGCAGTTCAATGAGAATTGGGCATACGGGTTGAGTTGAGCACCGCATTTCATCCCCAAACGAACGGTTAGTCTGAGCGGACTATTTAGATTTTGGAGGATATGCTCTGAGCTTGTGTTATTGACTTTGGAGGTTGGTGGGATCAGTTCATTCCTTTAGCGCAGTTTGCCTACAACAATAGCTACCAATCGAGCATCCAGATGGCTCCTTATGAAGCCTTATATGGTAGGCGGTGTCAGTCTTCGGTTGGATGGTTTGAGCCTGGAGAGGCTCGTTTGTTGGGTACAGATCTGGTTTAGGAGGCCTTGGACAAGGTCAGGATCATTCAGGATAGGCTTCTTTTAGCTCAGTCCAGGCAAAAGAGCTATGCAGACCGCAAGGTTCGAGATGTGGCTTTTATAGTTGGTGAGCGGGTATTGCTCCGAGTGTCGCCTATGAAAGGCGTGATGAGATTTGGGAAGAAGGGGCAAGCGTAGCCCTAGGTTAATTAGTCCGTTTGAGATTCTTGATCGAGTGGGAGAGGTGGCTTATAGACTTGCTTTACCGCCGAGCTTATCAGTCCTACATCCAGTGTTTCATGTGTCCATGCTTCTGAGGTATCACGGCGATCCAGCCCACATGTTAGATTTCAGCACTGTCTAGTTGGACAAGGACTTGTCTTATGAGGAGGAGCCGGTAGCTATTCTAGACCGGCAGGTTCATCAGCTGAGATCCAAGAGTTTCCCTTTTGTTCGTGTTCAGTGGAGAGGTCAGCCTCCTGAGGCGTCGACCTAAGAGTCCAAGTTCGATATGCGGAGCCGTTATCCTCATCTTTTCCCCGACTCAGGTACTTTTTTCTTCTGTCCGTTCGAGGACGAACGGTTGTTTTAGAGGTGGAGAATGTGAAGACCTAAAGGGTCATCACCTGCTTTAATTGAATTTTGTGACTCCGAGGCCTTGAAAACCTCATTTAGAGTTGCCTCAATTTGCGTGCATAGTTCGAGCACGTAGTTGGAAAGTTTAAATGTGAAATTCTGTGAAAAAAATGCTAAATTTTGATGTTAAAATGAATAAATTTGACTTTGGTCAACATTTTGGGTAAACGGACCCAGACCAATGATTTGACGTCCCAGAGGGTCCGTAGGAAAATATGGGACTCGAGCATATGCCCAGAATCAAATTTTGAGGTCCCGAGCCCGAGAAATGAATTTTTAAAAGAAATTGTTTTTCTGAAATTGTTAAGAAAAATTGAAATGATATTTGATTAGAACGTGTTGGTATCGGGCCCGTATTTTGGTTCTAGCGCGCGGTACAAGTCTTATATATGTTTTAAGTCACTCCTATGAAATTTGGTTAAATCGGACGTCGTTTGACGTGATTCGGACCTAAATTGGAAAATTTTATGTCTTATGATGTTATTTTGGCGATTTGATCACGCGAATAAGTCCGTAAGATATTTTTGAGGTTGTGTGTATAATTGGTTTGGAGCCTCGAGGGCTCAGGTGAGTTTTGGATAGGCCACGGGTGCATTTTTGAACTTTGAAAAATTGCTGGTATTTCTGACCTGCAGGCTTCGCAAAAATGCTATATTGCAAATCCGAATGGCCTTTTGCAATTTCGAAGTTAGCCCAGGCCAGCTGTTCTCGCAAATGCGAGGATGGACATCGCAAATGCGATCACCCTGATGTCGCAAATGCGACCTTCATGTCGCAAATGCAAAGGTGTAGTATTTCTTAAGGGTTCGCAATGTGAACCCAGTCTTCGCAATTCCCACATCAGCAGGTCGGGGTTCGCAATTGCGAACCCCTGTTCGCATTTCCCATAACTGAGACCTGCATTTTTTACACTTAACCGATTTTGAACTTTACTTTTCATATTTTCTCAAACCCAAACACACTTTGGCGATTTTTCAAATTGGTAAAAAGAATTTAAAATAAAAGAGTTAGGAGTTATGATTTCTGGCATGCCTACTACGAGTAGGCGCCATCACGACCACCGAGGGTGGGAAATCTGGGTTGCGACATAGAAGATGAAATTAAGTGGAAGACTTAGACTAATATAGTACTAAAATAAGTGTGAAAATGCCAACATGTGTCTCTACCCAGAAACTAGTTTCACAATATTTACGGACTGTCTATGAATACTACATACAGATGTCTGAAGAAAAGAAATACAGTCTGTCTCGGATACAAATTAAAATAGAACATATAAGTAGATAAAAGAGACGCCGGGCCTGTGAACGTTTGTAGGGCTACCTCGAGATCTCGATGGACTGAAGGCTGGCTCCCCAAGTGCTACTGCCAAAAGCTGCTCCGGTATCTGCACATAGTGCAGAGTGTAGCATCAGCACAACCGACCCCATGTGCTGGTAAGTGTCTGGTCAAACCCCGGTGAGGTAGTAACGCGGCTAGGACCAGAATCTAGATAAACCTGTGCAGTTATATAACACACGACGGAAAAATAACAGAAATAATAGTCTAAATGGGAGGGGGTACATGCTTCGGGGAAACATACCAAATCCAGCAAAAACATAAAAGAAATATGAAAGAACAGCTCAGAATCTACAACCCAACAATGATAATAACTCTGTTGCGGCGCGCAACCCGATCTAATATAACATATCACACTGTTGCGGTGTGCAACCCGATCCATATTTAGTATTGTTGCGGCGT